>PVLD010015852.1:0-29586 GCA_004027595.1 Dinomys branickii
GTGGATAATCAGTGCATCAGAAACATTTTAGGGAAGAAATGTAAAGTTCTTAGAACCAAATCACAACGGAAGCGCAACATACCCAGACATACAGGAAACAATGAGAGCAGCAATCAGATGCAAGTTGATGGCTGTGAATTCACATACTAAAAGGATGGGGTGAAACCAAATAATGTAATGATGCACGCTGAGGTTCTAGAAAAACGAGAACAATTCAAACCTGAAACTACAAGCAGCAAAGACCTTGAAATGGTAGAGTAGTCCACTCCCAGACTTGTGCCAAACCAGTCAGTAGACTAACTTAGTAGTCACAAGCCTTAATCCCAGCATTACACACTTCATCCCATATCTCCCCTGCAATGTCTGTCTGCCGTGCCAGACTGTCTGCCCAGGAGCCAGCCAGTGATGGACTGAAGTCTCTCCAAAGTGTGAGCCAAATAAACCTTTCCTCCTTTAGCCTTGGGTGTCAGGTATTTTGTCTTGGCGATGGGAAAAGTGGCTAAAACGGAATTTGATACCACAGCCAGCCCTGACGACACACACCTATAATCCCAGCACTCCAGCAGCTGAGGCAGGAGGATCAACAGAGTTATACATAAGCCTGGGCTGCCTAGTGAATTCAAGGCCATCCTGTACTAAATAGTGAGATTCTGTCTCAAAATAATGAATGATTAATTAATCAATTAATTAGTCAATTAAAATACCAAAAACCTTAAACAATTTTGATACCAGGATAGTGGTGTGCTGGGTATGACTCTGCCTGATCATGTGATTCAGGAACCTCTGGGAAAGGGTTGTGCAAAGAGTTTGGAAAGGTTCCAAGATGCCTGCTGAAAAGAGTAGAACTAAATGCTATAGGCGATATTTGATGGGAGATTCTCGTCAGAGCTCAGAAGACCAGAGAGCCAGTAAAGACCAGGCTTGGGAGGCTTCTGCTGGGAAGAAGGACTGCATTGGCTTTTGGGCTGCAGATATGTATGTTGTGGCTTGGCAGAAAGTGTGTCTGCACTTTGCTCATATTGAGAATTTGCCTAAGGCTGAGATTAAAGGGACAGACCAATTAATCTGGCAGAAGAAATTTCTGGTTTGGTTTTCAGGTTTTGTTTTGTTTGCTTTTTCATAGAGGGTCACCCTACATAGTTCACTCTGGCCTTGAGTTTACTATGCAGCACAGGAGGGCCTCAAACTCCTGCCTGAGCCCTCTGAGTGCTGGGATTACAGGCGTGTACCATCAGGCCAAGCTAAGAAATTTCAAGTCAGTCTAAAGTTAAAGGAGTGGCATGGCTGCTATTGGGGTGTTTCAGCCAGATTTATGTTGAGAATACAAAGCAAAAAGAGTTTAAGTCAGCATGACTTAAAATATTTTGAGTTTGCCTAGAAAGGAAACTCTGGTAAAGCTGGACTGCAAAGACAGAGCAGAGGAGATCTTGATTGATGAGAAGGAACAGGACAGAAAAGATGGCCTGAGGGCATCAGAAGAAGCAGCAGGCCTCCACCCTCTGTAGTCTCAAAATTTCGTAAGTGAAACACTTCACTTTGAGAAGAGAGCCACAGAGAACTGTGTTTCAGAAGGCAGCAGCCCAGCATAGTTGTTTCTTAGGGTTTGATTCACAGGCACTTGACCGCTACAGTCAAGTTAAATGAGGAAAGTTTTATTTAGCTCACTGTGGAGGTTTCAGCCCATCACTGGCTGGCTCCAAGGCAAGGGGGGTCATTGCAGGGGTCAATAGCTCATGGGGAGGAAAGCAGCAAAAGCAACAAAAGATTTGGGAGCCTCCTTCTGTCCCTCTTGCTGAGGGCATTGCCAAACCAATCAGTGGACTGATCCAGCAGTCACCCGCCCTTAATCCCAGCACCTTTAATCCCAGGATTGCACTAGGAATCAGTCACACATTCCACATTCTGCCACCTCTGAAAAAACCCTATGACTGCATGAGGCTTTGGGGGACTTCTAGACAGAAACCATAACACTCCCTGCTGCCACAGCTTTCTTCCTTTAATGGCACTGGGTAAACACCTGCCTGCCCAGAGACTACCTGCTGCAAAGTGCCTACTTAGAGATCACTGATATTGTGCGTATAAAATAAATATCTATGAGGCCATACCATTCAAATAAAAGGCTAACATAAATGTGGAGAGAAAAGACAATATTCTTGGTGGAATTCTAAATGAATGAATTGAAATTTGACCCACGGTTGAGACCACTTTATCCTTTTACATAATTAGAATCATACTTACATATTCTAAGGAATTTATATAAGTAGAATCATAGTTGTCTAGTCTAGTGAACCGTGTGTGTTTTCTTTCACGGTGATTTTGTCCCACGAGGAAACCGGTTCACTGACATGAGGAGTTACTGGAGTTGGACATGCCTACAAGAATCTCCCAGAGGGCTCCTTGCCAAGAGCAAATGGGAAGGGGGGGGCAAGGAGGGAAATAAAAGAAATAAAGGACAAGTGTGTGACTTTGAGATAGCACACAGGGGTGGCAAAGCTGGCCAGGAAAAGGAGTGGGACCTGTCAAGTACAAGATCCCAGGGCAATGCCGGATCTCCAAATATGGAATTCTCCTCAGCTCTCAGGAGCTGCGGATTGCACGGAAGAAGACGAGCCTGCAGGGAGAGCTGCTATCCTGGCACCCACATAGCCAGTACCCGGTTTCTCACACATAGCCTGTGCTTTCATTTGTGCTTTTAAACTTTTATTCTTTGTTTGGCCCAAGTTTGTTCTTCAGAGCTGACTTCTGCCATACCCATTAACCTCGCACTTTTGAAATAATCTTTTGGCACTGTCCTCGCGCGCCAGGACTGAGCAATCGCGCTCTGCTTGTCTCCTCCAATTCTTGGTTCAAAGCAAGAAGTACCTGATTTCTTGTTGTTTTTGTTTTTGCAAGAAAAAGTCTCCCTACATAATGTAGTGCAACTTTCAACTCACTTATATAATCCAGGCTGACCTTGAACTCAGGGCAAGCCTTCCTGCCTCAGCCTCTCCAGTGCTGGGATTACAGGCGTGCCCCACCATGCCCAAATGAAAAACTTTTGTTAGCGAGCCACTTCTAAAGGAACTACCCATGCCGGGTGTAGTGGCGCTCGCCTGTAATCCCAGCACTCGGGAGGCTGAGACAGGAGGATCGTCGCGAATTCAAGACCAGCCTAGGCTACAGAGTGAGCTCAAGGCCAGCTTGAATTGCATAGCAAGACCCTGTCTCAAAAAGACCAAAAAAAAAAAAAAAAAAAAAACCTACCCATAATAAATTCTGTCTCGAACTTGATGTTTGACCAGAGATGGACAGATGTATGTATCTACAGAATAGAGTCCAGTGTCTTGGTCCATTTTGTTTGGTTACCACATATTTGCTTGGGCTGGGTCCTTTATAAAGAAGAGATTATTTACTTCTCAGTTCCTAAGTTCAAGAGCGGGGGTCTGGCTCTAGAAAGGGCCTCAAGGCAGGTGACATCACCAGAGTGCTGCGTATTCCCAAGGAGAGAAGTCACGTGACAGGACAGGCAGTAGAGACCAGCAAGGACCACTCTTGTTCTTTCCTGACATGGCCCTCGGTCTCCTGTTGGACAGTTCCTGGCTACCAGAGGAGACCCACGCGGTGGAACATCGATAGTCTCTCCATGTGGCGGAACCCCGGGACCTCGGCTGTCTTCCCTGTTCGCGCACGCCACCCCCCAGGTTCCTCATCATCTTCCCTTAATTAGGACCCCTCGCCGTCCACGTCCCACGCTTCCACATCGCCAGTGGGAAGAAGCATCCTGCACGCAAACCTCGAGGGGCCAGCCTTTGGCACCCGGGCCCGCACAGGTGAGTCGGCGCTGCCGGGTAGATCTGTGTCTGGGCGGCTCTGCGTTTGGGGTGGGAGGGCGGCCCGGGACTCGGCAGCGCAGAGCCCTTCTGCAGTCCGGACCCCGGGAGCAGAGCCCGCGCGCCCAGGAGGGGCGATGGTCCGCGCGCCGGGACCGAGCGATCGCGCTCTGCAGCGCCCGGGAGGCCCACGCGGCGGCGCCCGCGCAGTTCTCGCCTGGCCCAGCGGCCAGGCTGCGGCCGGCGCCGGCTCACTGACCTCGGCCGGCGGGGGTCGGGCCGCGGGCCGCACGCGCTTCCCAGAGCGGGCGACGGCCGCCGCTCCCCGGGCCTGCGGGAGCCAGACGCGCTCAGAGCTGCACAGCCGAGCGGACCCGTGCACAGCCGCCCGACCCGCGCTGTCCGTGCCCGCGACTGCGCTGCTCCTCGCGCTTCTGTTCGGCTGTGCTCCGCGTGACTCGGGCTGCGGTTTATGTTATCAGACTACACACTTGCGGGCGTACCTGCCACCCAAACCCAAATTTTCACTCACAGTGTTAGTAGACCTGCCAGATCTTTCTGTGGTGGGAAGTAATATTCTTGGTGTGAGATGCAACCGCCCTGAAAACTGAGGAAGTAAATCGCACTTATAAGTCATTAGTTACAGACTCGGATGTTTTCGTATGTTTCAATAAATTGTGGCCAAGAATACTAATTTGTACTCTGAGGGAATTTATTGACGCGTTTTTCTGAATGTCTCCATTGGTAATAGGTCACAACCAACCTGATAAGACCATTTTCCTAAAAACTCAGTGCCAGTTTAAAACACGAACTATACCTCTGTGGAATAGGTGGTTGTCGGGGACCAGAATCTGTAATAAAGGGGTCTGGGGTCCAAGACTAGGGCGTTTTGGCACTGTGGGCCGGGGTGGGGGTATGCGGAAACTCCCCTTGCTCCTGGTTCTGGCGGGAAGACTCACAGGACCCTGAGAGCACAGAGCAAGAGAAAGCCCTGCAGATGACAGGATCTTCAAAACAATGCAGTGGCAGTAGTAAAAGTTTCACCTGGAGAACAACCAATTTCTTATTAGTCCTAGGGTCATCCTCGCAAGAATGCTTTGTTTATTGTACCAGCCTAGTGTAAGGGGTGGTGACTTTTAGCTCATCATTTTAAGATAGACGAGCCTCAAACTGTGTCTTGAGAAACATCCTAGAGGGACTGTAAAGAGTTAACTTTGCAGTCCTGATTTTGTCCTGGAATTCTTCTCCTTGTCTGAGTTGTTAAAGTATATATCACTGTGGCCAGAGCCTGACCTGGTGACATGGTGCAAAGGTAAACAACTGTGGCCAGGCCTAAACATTCCAATCTATTACCATGGAAACCAAAAATGTATATAAGGTGAGAACAAAGGCAGTTAAGGGCCACATTCTCTGATCGGAAATGGGGGGCAATGACCGGTCCAATTGGTTCTAAATTAAAGTTAATTAGAATTCCATTTGTTCTGAATGAGTTCTTTGATCTCCTGTGGAGTTTGACCCAATTTTTGATTTTTGCCGTAACACTAGAGCAAAGGCCACTGGTCTTCCAGACTGTGTGTGTGCTCGGTAAAAGTGGGCTGGCCAAGGAGATCTTTGTCTTTGCCCACCCTGAAGCACTGGCCACCCAGACCCCCTTTTACGCCTGACTAAATTTGTCTCTGTGTTTTATTTCATCCTTCACTACCCCTCAGCCAGGTTGCTGGTAGATGATATTTAGGGAATTTTTATTTTTTGATGTTTTGAGACAAAGTCTCACTATGTAGTCCAGGCTGGCATCTGCCTCAGCCTCCCAAGTACTGGTATTACAGGCCTGCACTGCCACACCTGGTGTAGGGAAATATTTTCGTCCAAATGCATGTGATAAATAAATATATCTCGCAGTGGAAATTGCTGTATTTGGGAACCGGCTTTGTTGCCAGTTCCCTCCATCTATAACCCTTTTTAGGTAAAATGATTGACAAGAGGGCACAGTGGTGCACACCTGTAATCTCAGTGCTCTGACAGGCAGAGGCAGCAGGAGCCCAAGCCCCTGAAAAGCCTGGGACACTTAATAAAACTGTCTCCAAAGAAAAAGAGTGACTGGAGATGTGGCTCAGGGCAGATTCAAACACCAGTACTACACAAGAAGAAGAAGAAAGTAAGAAGTTAGGAAAAGAAAGAAATGGGACCGAACATCAGTTAAATGTAAAACACTTGGCAACCATGTTTTCTGCGATATAAATTCCTCTTAAAGAACTTTAGTTGTTTCAATCACTGGCACCTCTCAGTGAAGCTTCCAGGGTTACCAACACACACAGGATGAGAGTCTCACTGTCCTCGTCAGTCAGCAACGGTTGCTCACAACCATCCTAAGACGGTTTACACTGTTCAGCTGTGTTCATAATGTTCAGGTGCAGTAGCTCTGATAAACATTATAACCAGTGAGCATAATGTAGAAAATGTAGTTAAAACATTTCTCTGTAAGCCCTAAAAAGGTGATGGCCCCTAAAAAATAAAGTCCTTAGACCAAAGGAAAATGTGTGCTGTATTGAAAGTGGAACCTAGGGTTACTGTAAGTGCAGCTGAATCAAATATAAACGTTACTTGAGCAACAGTGGCAAAGGAATCAGTACAATAGAAAATTTTGAACCAGTGATTTTTGTTCTAAATTATGTTGTAATCAAACATGACTTCCCAGAATATTTGTATTTTTCTTTCCACAGATGTTATACATTCTGGGTATTTTCTAAAAAGGGAACATTTTGAGACCAGGCCTAGTGGTGCATGCCTGTAACCCCAGCACTCTGCAGGCTGAGGCAGGAGGATAGTTCAAGGCCAGCCTGAAATGCATACCGAAACCATGTCTCAAAAAGACAATAAAAATCAGGGGGACACATTTTGAATTCCCTAAATTGGCTGTACCAATCACCAAGAGTCATAAATTCTCTTTTGATAATCTCTGAAGTTTTTTAAAATTATATGTTTAGGACAGCAGAGAAACTGGATTTTATTAGAGATGACTGCTTCCACAGTAAGGCTCCCATAAGTACTTGAGGAGAGAGGATTTCTCTTCTATAAAACATTCAACTATGTATTTGTCATGTAAAATGTGTCAGTATTGATGTCAGCCCTCTCTTAAAATTTAACCTGGAAGTACTGTTTGATTTTCTCTGATCACGAACATTTGGGGTAAGCAGAGCCACTTATGTTAGGTTCTTCTTCACTGCTATTCAGCAAATCAAAGGCTCATTGCCTTTAGTGGAGACGATGAGCAAAAATGTCTGTAATGTAACAGAATTCAGCTTTTACACTTTTAAATGTTTTTCTCATGATTCATTCCTCACTACTCCTCTGGAATCCAGTCTCATAAAAGTAAATTTCTTTCTCTTAAAGAAAAACCCTGCACTTTCCAGCTACACAAGTGAACCTAGTAAAGAGTGAAACACAGTCTACTCTCTCAACCCTCGTGGTTTGCAGTACTGAGACTGTCGTTCTGTTCACTTCTGAGGCAGGTGAGCAAATTTGGGCAGCTGAAGTTTTCAGTTCCATGTACCTCCCGAATAAAAAACAGAGAGTGAGTAACTGCTGTAAACTGACTTGCAGGCAAAGCAGAAATCACTCTGCATGTTGCTTTGTGAAGAGATGACCTTTCCCAACCTGGCATGTTATGCAGTTTTCTGTCACTAACAACATTGTGTAAAGCAGCAACACTGTGGGTAAGAAGTGGTGGTTTCACTTACTGGCTTGCTTTGCACGGTCTTGTTCCAGAAAAAATCATGTAAGATTCAGAAAATTCACAGGATTTGGATAGGATTCATCTAAGAAATATATATAAATACTTGGAGCGGGACTGCTCCAAGCCCAAGACAGCTTCAGTTACTGAAATTTCGTAGGTGGGAGAAAGGAAGAGAGGTTTGTAGAGAGGAGTAGCTTGCCTTTTGGAAATACGTCTTTCTGTACACAAACTGTCATTTAAAAAAAATGTATTCTTAACTTTTCCATTTTATTTTCAACATTGAATATTTTTCCAGGTAACGGTCTCATTTGTTTTATATAGATTGTCTAGACAGTTTTCCTGCCTCCCTATTTTCCAGATAATTTAGCGACTGTTGAAGTGTACATATCGCATTGTACCTGCTGCTGTTCTCAACTTCCCATGCCTTCTCCTTGTGAGGGGACAGCAATTCTTGCAGTCACCATGAGACACCAGGCCCACATGCTCCCCTTTCCTTTCTGCTTCCTCTCTAGGCCCCAGACACAAACGAACTCTTGCTGTTTCTGCAAAATCAGAATCACCAAGCTCCATGCTAGGAGTTCTGTTAGGTCCTTGCAAGTCGAGAGCACTGCTTTGCACCTTCCCTTTATGTCAGCCTGTCCTCACAGATATCCTGCTGTGAAGCCTTCTGTGACCAACCAGCCAGCATCTTCCCATTTTGCTGTGAATTTGTCCAATCTTACTTTAGTTCCTTCACAGTACATATTACTAATTGAAGCTGTCTTGTTCATTAATTTGTAGATTTATTGAATCTAAGCCCAATAAATGAATGAATAATGTAAAATATATCTGTGATGACACTTTTTTTCTATACTTGTTTTTTTTCCTCCCTGTAATTTAGTTCCTACTGTCCAGACAGGTGGATCCTCCATGTTACCCTCAAAACAAAGCTACAAAAGTCAAATACCCCAAGCCAGTAATATAGCCATGACCCATGTGCATCCCTCAAATTTATTCCTCCTCACAATGTAACCAGCCACAAAAAAATTTTACTCTAGAAACAATTAAGAAAATATATAAAATAACCTCTGCTCCTGCCTATTTGAAGCTATATTAGACATAAGCTCAAATCTTGACATTTTAATTGTTACTTTTAATATATTTGTGAACAAATACTTGATAACAGCACATTTTAAATACATCAATAACTTACAAAGGTCATACCTTTCTGTGATTTTATTAAACTAATTGGTCAAAAGTGCCTCAGTTCGCAAGAAATAGGTAAGGGTGCAAGGGAAAGGAAGGGAAAGCAAAGGAGAACCAAAGCCCTGGAAGTACAGCATCCTCCACAGGTGGTCCAGAGGATGGGAGGTCCCAGCAATCCAAGTGGAATCTAGTTATGAGACAGAGTGTTCAGTGGATGAAACCTCAGCTGAGATGCAGATGTTACCAGAGTTGAAAAACATCCCAAGGTCTTAGAGGAAGGACACATACGGCAAATGTACTAACTACCACAGACTCACCAGCACCTGGGGCATCACCGGAGAGACTCACTTGTGCATGAGCAACATCCTACAAAGTGCCTCAGAGTTCGCCTCTGACAGGTCCCTGCAGGCTTTAAGACAGCCAAGCAGTGGGCTGTAAAATCAGCCCCATAGTTTAGGGGTGGGTGGTCAAGCTACATTTGGAAGCAGTAGCAAGATGTTGCAGCCCAGGGCTCTTAGGTACAGGCTTCACCATCAAAGCTCGATGCACAGGTTGGAACTCAAGATCTGAACCTAGAGCTGTGTGCTCTGTGCCCACCAACCTGCGCCGTTTGGCTACAGCCTGATGGTTTGGCCCCTGAACCCCTAGTTTCCGGGGAGGACGCCCACGACGAAGTCTCCCAGCTAGCAAGTGGATATCCGGAGCAGACAGACCATGGGAGGGCTGTGGAGCTGGGTTAAACTCCCGGGAGCTGTGGGCTGTGGCCTTAGCCCCAGCAGCAGCGCCTCTGGCAGGTGGTCGCCCAGATGCACAACGAGGACGTACATTCCTGCTGCAGCCAGTCTCACTGAGGGAGGCCACAGACAAAGGGGCTTGCTGAGCCTGACGAAGCCTGAAGTGCTTCAGGCCTAGTGAGGCTCTCCTGGCTGCATGGACATCCTTCCATGGGGTCAGCTCCTGCTTCTGGAGAGATGTGAGTTCCCTGTGGTCCACCACTGCCCGGTCTTGTCCTCGTTTCCACAGCTCATAGCGCTCAGGTTGCAGGATGCGCACAAAAGCATCCATGGAAAAGCTGACCCTCGCCTCCCCGCAGCTGCACTGAGAAGCCACTTTACCATAATCGATCCACCGCGGGGTGGCGAAATTGATGGCCTCTGCACAGTTGAAGCCATGGTTGAAGCCAGCATGGTAGCCATAGGGAAATGTCACCATGAACTCCCCAGCCTCCTGAGTCATGCAGCTGAAGGGGATCCCATTGTCCCTGAGCACTGTGGGTGAGATGAGAGCCACCTTGTGCCTCAGGAAAGCTCCACAGACTCTGGAGCTGCCTGGGAAAAGCTCCCTGGCCAGAAGCTCCAGGCGCTGGCCATGCTCTGGGGGCACCACATACCAAGTTTTGGGCTCCCCGAAGTGCAGGTAGTTGATGCTGTAGAGGTCCATGTCCTCTGTGTGCCATGCAAACGTGGTCTTCCACATGCCAAAGTATAGGTAGGGTGTGTTGACTCCCTCGATGACTACTCCACATTCCTGCTCCAACAGATCCTGAATGGTGCCCAGGCGCCCAAGGTTCCACTGCTTTGTGTTTTCATCAAACAAGGAGCCACTGATGTCAGCACCATAAATTGGGGAATCATAAAGGCGATTCTTCCAGTACTTTCTTTCCAAATCTTCAAAATTCCGGTGTGAAGGAGCCCGATACTTTTCACTGTTTGCCAGGTGCTGGTACTCCCTCACTGTCATGGGTTTCTTCCTTTTATGGTATTGGGTAAACACACCTGCCTGCCCAGAGACCACCTGCTGCAGAGGAGTGGATATTAAGAGGTCGCCGATGTTGTCATAGGACTCTCTGGCTCTCCATTCCTTGGGAGGAATGACCTTGGCTAGGCCAGCTCTGTGTGCACCCTGGGATTCCATGTAGGCAATGTATTTATCAAAATCATTAAACTCTTCTTTGGTTGGATGAAATATCATTATGCTACAACTTGGATTCTGAGCACATCTGTTCTTAGACTTCATAGTTCCAATTTAATAGAAAGCAACCTCCTAGTGTTCAGATAGATTCTAGACAGTTGAGGATGCAGGAAAATGCTGCTCTTTAATGACCGAGCTGCTGTTAGGTAAGGGGCAGCCAGCTTTTTGCAAATGAAAGAACAATCTTTCTTCGGCTTTTTGATGGATGACTGTTGTCCAGGGAGCCGCTGCCCAGACACTGACGGTCACTCTGCAACTCCTATTATTTTCCTCATGTGGAACCTGTTTTCTGTCCTCTTGAGCTGCGCTGAATTTCCCAAACCTGAGTGGGTGACTCAAATATAGCAGAGTGTATCTTCATGGGAATATCTGAAACAAAACCTGAAATAATATAGAAAGATTGAAAATTAATGTTTGGGAAGCTATAAATTAAACACCATAATGAGATACTCTCATTTAACAGAAAAGCTAAAATTAGATTGCAAATATAAGTGATGTGGATGTGGAACAAAACACTAGGAATTCTCAGACCTTACTAGAAGAAATGCAAGACACTACAAATCACTCCGTAAACTGGACAGTATAAACTTGAACATATATATGTGCTATGATTTAATTGTTCTATATGTCCAGGAAATGTGCAAGGCTGTGGACTTGAAATCACATCTAAGAATGTGTCTAACATTAGTTCTAGTAACCAAATACTGTAAATAACCAAGTGGTTGTCAACATTACAAATGGTAAATACATTATAGTACTGTATATTCATATAATGGAATGCTGTATATCAATGAAGATAAACAAAACCGATGTAAAATACAGGAATCGTTTTATATAATAGTTTACAATAGCTGCATAAAGATTTTTTATTGAACAAAAGTGTTAAAATTAAGAGATACCTATTACATGATGAAAAGGAGACAAAGTAATCTACACTCAAAGTAGTGGTTATCTTTGGGAAAGAGAGGTTGTTGTGAGCAGGGACCTAGAGTAATGGGGATCTCTAGGGTAACTGTGATCTACTCTGAACCTGGGTGCCTGTTACATGTCCATCTGCATAGCTTCTCATGATAATTTACCAAGCTATGCTTATTTTCACAGGCTTTTGTATGTAGTTTAAAATATAATTTGGGCAAAAACCATTAAAGACAACTAAGAGACATATTTTATTGTATTAAAAGGAAATAGAAGAGCAATTGAAAATAACATTCATTTCAAAAAGCCAGAAAATAGAATTTGAAGGGAAATAGGGGTAGTAAATAAATTGTAAAGAATAGAGATCAATGCATTCCCTTAACTGATATTGTATGGCTTTGTAGCATTCCCCATGCCTTGCACAAACTGGTAGAAGCCCTCCACAGACGAGTCCACCATGACAGAACTTTTCCTCATCAAGAAGGGCAATCCAAAAGATAGGAAGCAAGCAAACAGTAAGGTTCAGTCAGAGTTAGAATGTTTCCAGGCAAGAATGATGCAAAGAGAGGAACATAGGAGCGGATGGATTTGATGGAAGACCAGCAGAATGATCATAATGGACCATTAAATCTATCCTGGACAAAAAAAAAATATGAGAACATATAGGTGGTGAAGGAGAATGAAACAATGTTTGATTTTGTGTGTTAAATTTCTGCATTAGGTCAAATAATTATGTTGGGACCCTAAATAATGTAAGTTACAAAGAAAATAGGATACTTAGAATAGATTTTTAAACTAGGGAAGTCTTTGAGCATTTTTTTATTTTAAAGAGAAAGAAAACCTAACAAAAAAATGAAGATAAAAACAAAACAATACAAACACAAGATTCCAAAATAAGATGATAAGAATTAACAACAGTTGTTATATTACATTATTTTTATATTCACATATTCTTATCTTCAGCAAAGTTGCTCAGATTAACAGATATAAGAATGCAAGATTGAACAAACAATTAAGGACAATAACAAAAAATTAGAAGTGATACAGAGCTTTATTAAACAAGGTGGTAGGAAATCAGCAATGGTTTTTATATTGCATATTGTTGTCTTCAAATCAGTTGTTCCAATTACCAGATATGAGCATGCAAAATTGCTCAAGAGCGAAAAAAACTTAAGCACTAACTGTTCCTTTCAACAAACCAATAGATATCAACAATATACTTAGCTATCCTTGCATGTACACATATTTTTCCTTTAATTTTTTTATTTTAAAGATAAAAGAACCAAAACATATTAACAAACACAAAGACATAAACAAAACACCTAAAAACAGTAACAATCCAGAATTTCAGACAAGGCGATAAGAAATTAACCATGGTTGTTGTATTACACATTGCTATCCTCAAACTGGTTACTCAGATACACAAATATAGGCATGTCAGAACGTTCAAACAATTAAATATCAACTGCTCCTTTCAAGAAAGCCATGGAAATTAGTAGTACAATTATCTTAGTTATCGTGTGTGTGTGTGTACACACACAAATTTTTCCCTTCTTTTTCTCTTTTCCCTCATCCAAGTTGTTCTTTGCTTTTGAGTAATTTCTTTCCCTTTCACAGTATCTATTGTACCTTTTAGATTTTATTTACTCTTTCAGGATCTTATACTAGGGAGACAATATGATGTTTACACAGGTGAGTCTAATTCATGTTACTTGTGAGTATGGTCTCTAGTTGCATCCATTTACCTATAAAAGCCTCAAGTTTATCTCTCTTTACAGCTGAGTAATATTCCATTATGTAAAATACCACATCTTTTTTATCCAGTTCTCAACTGATAGGCATTTGGGTTGTTTCCAAGATTTAGCTGTTACAAATTGTGCTGCTATGAACATGGGTACACATATATTGCTGTGCTATGTTTTTAGTTCTTCTGGAAAAATACTCAAAAGGGAAATAGCTGGGTTGAATGGGACCTCTAGTCGTAATTTACTGAGGAATCTCTGGACTGATTTCCACAGTGGTTGCACCAATCTACACTCCCACCAACCATGTAGAAGTGTTCCTTTTCCCCCACAGTCCCTCCAGCATTTGTGGTTGGTTAATTTCTTGATGATAGCCAATCTTTCTGGGGTGTGAGTCTTTAAAATTGGTATCTCAAAATCTTCATGAATTTTGACTTTATGGTACTGTTTCTCCGTTCACACATTCTCTTTACCATGATAATCCTTCCTTCTCAGCTCTTGACGCTCTTCCCTTCCCTAAAGAGATGAATTTGGCCCTTGTCTTCCTTTACCGCTTCACCAAAACACCACGTCTTCGGTCCCCTGCAAGTCTCTTTTGGCACGTAGCCCTCCTACGGTGTACACAGGAAGGGCACCTTTATTCAGCTCTTGCTTTTGTCATGTCTTTTATTACACACTTACTATATTCAAACCTCACAACTATTTCATGAGGTTGGTCCTGTTAGTGTTTCATTTTATGGAGGACAAAATCAAGGCAGAGAAAAAATTATATTTAACTCAATAGTTTGTATTTTCAATCTCAAGTTATGTATGTACCTACCTTATCTTCCACGTAGAAGTATTTTGAGGGCATGATCTGCCTTGCCCATAATGTGTTTTCCAAAGGATCTTAGTACTTTACATATTGTAGGCACTCAAAAAATGTATTAGAGAAATAATTGAGGCTATCTAGGACACACTGCCTTCTCTCCTTGGCCTCACCCCATCTTTCTTACCGCTTTCTGCAAAACAGAGGAGAAACAATTCTTCTCAGGGCTGGTCTCTCCCCTTTGAAGTCCTTAAAGTCAGTACTTTGCATATACTCTAGGAGTACAGTCAATTAACTAGTCACTGTCATTTTTATCGTTAAATCATCAGTCATCAATCTTTTTCCTGACTTCTGTCCTTTTTCCACTTTCTCCTTTTCAGTACCGAACATGTCAGAAACGGAAAGTTCACACTCATGAACCTATTTCCTTGCCTCTCTTTCTTCCTCTCTGATTCCGCCTTCATCTTACTACTCAAACTGTTCTCGGTAGGTCATCAAATTGCCACCCAGTGCTGTGCCAGAAGTTATCATTTACTTTTGGTATCACTGGTTCATGGCACGTCTCTGCTTTCTGACCTCTGGGGCACTAATATCCCTCTTTCCTTTCTCGCTGTTCCACCTCCTCTTCCTATCACATAAATGCAGACTTATCCAAAGCTCAATTCTCATTCCTCTTGACTTTCTTTTTCCCATTGAGCATCCCACTTATGTTCATGGCATTTGTTACTATTGCGCTGTTTGTTACCATGGCTTTCTTTACCGCTGATTTAAGGTTTCCTCATTTCTTCTTTGTTTCTCAACCTTGCATGGTCCAGTGAACCCCTGAAAGTCAGCCTGTTAAGTACAAATTGGTTATTTTTCACCAGAAGTTAATTTTTTGTCTTAGATGCCTTTCTTTATACCAATCACATCCTCGTCACTGTTGACAATTACATCCCCCTCTCAGTGATAGAGAACCCCATGGTAGTCTCTTGTGAGCACCCAACTGGGACATTACGCCCCGGGGGGGTTTCTGGCGCTCTCCTTATCCTCTCTACATGAGAAACTGAGAAATAAAGCATAGCTGCTTCACCTATCCACACCCAACCCCACTCAAGCCAGGGTTGAGGGTCTATCACGCCGAGATTACACGTACAATGTATAGTCTCCCATTTTACCATGACTTTTTAAATCTTTAAAGAATAATATAACGAATGTATTAAAATTTTTAGAAATGCATCATCAGAATTTGGGGGATATGTAATCACATATTCTTTTTCATCTGCAACTTACTCTAAAACTGAAAAGAAGAAATTTCAAAGGAGTGCTAAATATCAGAAACTTAACTACTATGTTGAGGGTCTTTCCTCCAAGAAATAAAATACTATTAATATCACACAAGCTCCCATTTCATACTGACTATTCAATTAAAATAAGCTTTGAGTTGAGCACTTTCTATTACGTTTTATATTTGTAAGTGTAACGGGCGGTGACTTTTAGGACAACATTTTAAGATAGACGAGCCTCAAAATGTGTCTTGAGAAACATCCTGGAGGGGTTGTAAAGAGTTAACAGTTAACTTTGCAGTTCTGACTTTGTCCTGGAATTCTTCTCCTTGCCTGAATTGTTAAAGTATATATATCATTATGGCCAGAGCCTGACCTGGTCACGTGGTGCAAGGTAAACAACTATGGCCAGGCCTAGACATTCCAATCTATTACCATGGAAACCAAAAATGTATATAAGGTGAGAACAAAGGCAGTTAAGTGCCACATTCTCTGGTCGGGAATGGGGGGCAATGACCGGTCCAAATTGATCCTAAATTAAAATTAATTAAAACTCTATTTGTTTTGAATGAGCTTTTTCATCCCCTGCAAAGTTCGACCCGATTTTTGATTTTTGCCACAACATAAGGACTCTAAGAATGAAGCAACATCCCCTTACTTAGTCTTCAGATGTTGCTCATCAAAAGGAAATAATCTAGTTTTATAAGTATAACTCTGCTCACAGCAGAACTGCTCAGAATCTTCCAGTACAAGAACAATACCGTACAATCACAGTGGCAAGCCTTCATTATTCGAGCCAAATGTATCTCTTCTCTAAGTTTCAAGTGTTTACTGTGAGGCTGTCGTCTTGAGTCTATCAAGTGGAGCCACGAGCCACCCGCAGAGAATTGCTCTGTCACTTCAGATACTCATCCTTCTTATTCTTCTCCACAGTGACCATGGTAACATAGAATCATCTAAGGAAACTTACAACTGGAGAAAGTATTTTTTTCCTATCAGAATGATAAAAAAATAATATCTGGCCCCTTAAACTTGAAGGATTTCTTGGAACTAGAGTATTGTATTTCTTCCATGTTTTAAAAAATAGTGCCTCCTAAACATCCCTGGTGTGTGTGTGTGTGTGTGTGTGTGTGTGTGTGTGTGTGTGTTTTAAACTGGGAAAAGTGAGGAATGAAGTTGAGTGAGTTTAATAACCCCTTCACTGCAGCCCATACCCAAGATGTAGCATAAGAGGAAAGACTCTTTGTCTTTCAAGTTGCATATACAGTACATTTCAAATAGGGCATTGTTGGCAAAATGCCTTAGACATGAGTCATTGTTTCTTATAGTCAATATCTAAATGCTGCATTTAAATTTTCTTTCAAGTTAGAAAGTCTTAGCTGGCTATGGTGGTGTACATCTGTCCTCTGGGGGCCTGAAGGAGGAGGATCTCAAAACTTGCACCCAGCCTGGGCAACTCAGTAATTTAATGAGACCCTGCCTCAAAAAAATTAGAAAAGTTCTGGGGATGCAGTTCAGTGCAAAGGTTCTGGGTTCAATCCTCAATACTGGAAAAAATAAGTATATTTACCACTCACTGAAAGTAATTTATAACCATATTTGATAGCTGAAAAAAATCTATTTTATGGAGATAAGTGGTTCCTTTATTATTAAACAGTTGTGTTTTTACTTATCCACAATTACTACCACTCACTTAAATATTTATCCCATATTTCAGTACATAAAACAGTATATCCAGTAAAATATTAATTGAATGAAATTCCTTAGAGTACATATTTATAAATAGAATTGCTTTACTGTATGATTAAACATTTTAATACCTCTAATACACAGACTGAAACTTTCCAACAAGAATCTATCATATCCTCAATATTGAGCAAACTTTTTTGGTTTTATTTGTGATACTTCAGGTTAAACACAGGGCCCTCACACTGAGCTACATCCCTAGCCCATTTTTATTTTTTATTTTGAGACAAGGTCTTCCTGAGTAGTTAGGTTAGCCAGACTGATCTCAAACTTATGACCTTCTACCTTAACCTCTTAGAGTGCTGGAATTACAGACATGCATCAACATACATGCCCAAGCAACCTTATTTGGAAAAAGAAAATATTTTACTCATTTGGTGAGTGAAAAAGTGTAGCTAGTGTGTTTTCTCATCTATTTATAGCTATTTTCCATATTCCTTATATGAACAGTTTACATATTGTTAATAGATTTCAACAATTTGGCACTTCTTTAATTTATATTTAATTTAATAAGTGTTTTGATATATATTTCAATTAATTTCTGGATATGCTTCTCCATAAAAAGGCTCATAAACATTTTCCTTATTTTCTGTGTTATTTACTTGTTTTGTTTTATCGTGAGTTTTTTTATTTTATTCCTTGGAAAAAAATTAAAATATCAATGGTTTGGGGAGGTTTTTTTTTTTTACTATATGGTCAGTTTCTTTGAAATTGCCCCCTCCTTGTTTGGTGTCTCTCACATTTAAGACACTTCTCAAATATCTGATAGTTCTTGGCTCATATAGCATAGTTCGTATGTAAAAGTGCAGTTCATAGAAGTTTATTGGAAGCTGAAGGTGCATGGCTTCATGAGGATGTTTCCCTGCATCATGATCTGGCTGTTTTCCAGGTGAAGCCTCAGTGCTGGTATCTAAGGCTGCTCAGAGTCAACCGGTTCTTCTCCTAGAGGTAATGTGTCTGGATTCCCCACCAGAAGGAAGGGAAAAAAGGCCTAAAAGTTCCAGTACCCAAATTGTAAAAGTCACTTAATTTGCCTTGCCCATGATGACTCACTCTCAGTAGTTCCTGCAAATTTCTACTCACTGTAGAAAATGAAGCTCAGTCTTTTGGCAGGGTCAGAGACTGGCTGTTTAACTGGCTTCTGAGGGAGATGGGGCACTTAAGGCTCCACATTTCTTAGATAGATTTTCAACAAATTATCCTCATCCTCATTTCAACTGCCGCTTCCAGAAATACCCAAAGCCACGACATTCTAAGCCTTTGAGTTCTATAGACAGATCATGTTGCTTCTTGGCTTTTGTTCCTGCCAATCTAGGGCTCAACTTTCCAAGCTTAATAAACCAGCTTATGCTTCTCCCTGTGCTTTCTAACTTCCAAATTTTGCCAAACCTTGTCTCCTTTAACACTTATCTTTGAATGTTTACTTTTTAAAACACAAATCCTGTTACTGCTATTCGGGGAGGTTTGGGGGAAGTAGTAAACAATGACTGATGATTGCTAATTCCCATCTTTATTGCTCTTTGTTTTCCCAAATGTATCTCTTGATACTTCTTTATACAAACTCTTGGCTGTAGTCAAATATGTCTAGTCACTGGCCCTGATTATGTCTCTCTGTCTGTCTGTCTTCCTTCCTTTTCTTCCTTCCTTCCTTTCCTTTCCTTCCCTCCCTCCCTTCAACTTCTTTCTTTATTCTCCTTTTTAAATCATAACCTCTGCCTTCCAGACCAGTCTGGGGTTTTGATACATAAGGAATCTTTCTCTACCAGTCCTTGACTTTAGCGAAGATTCTACCTTCTGTACTCTGAGCAGCACTATTTGCCTGGACCATTTACTTGGTACTTAATACAAATTGTTGAGGTGAAACACACAGCTTTAACCCCTACTAGGCACTTATCTAAAATAATAAATTTATCCCATGAGATGCGTTTGCTTCTTTCTCCAAAACATTTGCCTGTGTCTGCCCCTTTCTTGATAAGCTTCACAGCAGAGAAAAGGTAAAAGGATGACTTTTGCTATACGCTTTGTGCCTCCAAATGCCAACATTTTGTGTGGACTAACTATTTAAGAATATCCAGAAGGTGTGTAGCTATACAGTTGAAAGATTCATGGCAGGAAGCATCAAGTATGAATAGTGTAAACCTAAAAACTGGGATTTGGCCATTAAATCCAAAAACTTAGTGTCATATTATGGTTCACTGACATAATAACTTGAGCGTGGGATTATTTATGTCATTTGAGTCATCTCTATTTACTTTCATCTGTTGGACGGACGCTATGGCAGTAATAGTGGTATCTAGTAGCAGAGACAGGGGCCATAAGGATACACAGTTGATGAAGCAATTAACAATATATCCTTCTTTGAACTGTCAATAAACTATAAATACATTCCTTGAGTAGCAGGTAAGTCTGGTTCTTGGACTTCCCAGAGATTCCTTAAAGTACTCCATATTTAAATAACAATTTCTTTGCCTTAAACTAAATAGAAGGAATTCTATACTATGTATCTAAAAGAACCCTGACCACTACATTTCCCCTCCATCATGCATCTCCCTCATATTCAGTCGCTATGCACCCTAGCTGTTTCTCCTGTTTTTGTTATTCCACTGTTTTCAGACTTTTCAATTTCAGACATTGTGGTCACTCAATCTATAAGACACGGATTTTATTCTTCCACCCCTCTTCCCTTCTCCTATGGTTGTATCAAAATTTCAGTTAAATTAAAAGCCTGAGTTTTTACCAAGTAGAATTAGTCACTGTTGGTTCTCAGAGTGTATTGTGATTACACTGCCATTTGTATATAAATATTATCCTGTAGCTGAAAATTGTCTTTTTTTACTGCTTTTGTTTTATACATATTAATTCATTCCCAGAAATTTAAATCTTCTAAATGCATAAAACACACCGAATACTAAAGCAGGTTTCTCTTCTCAGAAATATTCTTCCCGGAGCTTGTTTGAATCTGGAGTGCTTGGTTGGTCCTTAGGATGTCACACACAAAGCCTGCATCACAGCACACTGACATCTGTCATAATCCCTATCTTGTTAGGTCCTCAGTCCTCTCCGTCTCAGTCTCTTTCCTGTTTACTCATTTGTGTTGATAAAGCACAGTCATCAAGAGAATCTTTGAAAGCTTCATTAGAAGATTAAGTAGCTCACAGAATCTCCGAAAGTACCACAGTAGGTTTGAAGATTGTATAGTCAGGAACCATACCCAACTTAATCTAACAAACTGTGTGGATGGATTCATGTAGCTCTTCTCATCAACGCAACAAAAGCGTTTTCAACTAGAATCTATCTCTGCCACTTCTGCCTTTGAAAGCTCAGTCTCCTACCACCTTCCTCCAAAGACAGATTCTTTGCAAATTCTACTTCCACGAATTTCAGTTGAGGTCTTTCATGGAAGTGTCTGAATGGGAGAGCCTCCTAGGTCATAATCTATGTTTAAGAAATATCTATGCCTTTTCAATAATAAATGCTGGAAAACTTGAGTTCTGGCTTCAATTTTGGTGAGGTAGGGATCATAATGTGGACTGTGCTCAAATATAAAAAGCAAATTTTAAACCTATTGAGTGACCACTAACATCACAATGGCTTATCAGATTTTGCACATCTGAAAATGTCTTTTTCTACTCTCTGAATTTTGGAGATACTCCTTTATTGAATTCTATCTTCTCAAAATCCAAAACCAATCTGTTTGCTGATCTTTGTTATACCATCCATTTTAATTCCCTGAACTTTTAAGGTATTACTTTGATCTTCATTTTCTAAGATGTCACTAAGATACAACTGGTAAATCTTTCTTCTCAACTATTGTGCTTCCAATATAGAAGTCACTGTTATCTTTGCTGTGAAACTGATCTATATTTTTAAATGTATTCTTTTCCATTCCAGTTTCAGTTCTATCTCTTTCCTTCTTATTGTACATATGTACATACAATTAGTTAAATATGAAACTCTTTGGTCTTTGAATTATCTTTTTCTTATTTTTCAACATTTTCTTCTTCTGTTAAATATTTGCCAAATCTGTCAATTATTTTTAAATTTCAGCAATTATTCTTGTTCTCTGAATAGCACTTCTATTAAAGATTGTAAAAATATTTCCCATGGCTGTAGATTTTTCTCTTCTCTCTCTAGGAGTATTAATTACAGTTATACTTGATTTGTTTTTAAGAACCAGGCCCTACAGAGTTGGATTTGCCATGCATAATAGTGAGCGTCACAGAGAAGGCTTTAATAAGGATCTTGTCATTTCCTTTGGGGATACAGACACCTGTAAATATCTGAGGCTAAGAATCTAATTAAGACTAAATTTATACTAAGTTTATCTAATTTGAAATTAGGGCCTAGAAATTTATGATGTCTGAGTTTTGTTCTAGAGAAATATTAAAAATAGAGAAATTAGAACCTATAATGAAAACCTTCATTCCAGCCAGTGAGAATTGAGACCTTTATATTTCATATTTGCTTCAAGTAGTTTTTTTAACAACTTTATTGAAATATAATTTACATAACACAAAATTCATCCATTTTAAGTGAACACTTGAATGGTTTTCAGTATACTTACAAAGCTGTGCATGCATCACCACAACCTACTTTTAGAACGTTTCCATCACGCCAGAAGGACCTCTGTCCCCATATGCAGTCACACCCCGTCTCCACCCCACCTCCCAGCAAGCACTGATCGACTTTCTGCCTCGGTCAGTTTGTCTACTCTTGATATTTAATATAAGTGGAATCATATACGATATGGTGTTCTATGCATGGCTGCTTTCAGTAACGTTTTTTGAAGTTTGCCTATGTTGTAGTGTGTATCAGTGTTTTGGTTCTTTTTATTGCCAAATAATATTCTACGGTTATACTAATATTCATTCATCAGTTGGTGGACATCTGGGTTATTTTCAGTTCTAGGTTATTTTGAATAATGTTATGAACGTTCATGTACACTTTTATATGTGGACATTTTTATTTCTCTTGGGTAGATACCTAGGAAAGGAACTGCTAGATTCTATAACTCTATGTTTAACATTTTGAGAAATTGCTAGTTTCCTAAAGTAACTGCAACACTTTATACTCCCAGCATATAACAGAGCTCCAGTTTCTCTGACATCCTCACCAAATACTTGTTATTGTCTCTTCTATTATAGCAATTCTAGTGAGTATAGAGTAGTAATTACTGTGGTTTTGTGATTTACATTTCCTCAATGATGATACTGAGCGTCCTTTCATATGGTATTGCCCATTCACATCTTTCAAATATATATTTTTTTGTCTTTGTATTACTGAGCTATAAGAAGTATTTACATATGCTCGTCCCTTACCAGATATATGATTCACACATATGTTCTCAAAGTTGTGGGTGTTCTTTTTACTTGCTTGGCTACGCTTTTGGAAGTATGTAAATTTTGAAATGTGATAAAGTCTACTTAACAATTATTGATGTTGTTGCTTGTGCTTTTAGTATTGTTTCTACAAAACTGGTGATGAACTTAAGATTATGACGATTTTCCTGGCTTTTTTCCTAAGAGTTTTATAGTTTCAGCTTACATTTAAGTCTATGATCAATTTTGACTTAATTTTTGTATAGGGATCCAAATTCATTCTTTCACATACGAACATATAGTTGCTTGAACACCACTTGTTGAAGATTATTTTCCCCTGCTGAACTGTCTTGAAACCTTTGTTGAAAATCAATTCACATAAATGTAACAGTCTATTTTGAACTTTCAACATACTGCCTTGAACCCATGCTCATTCTTATAGAGCACCAGTATTATGATTACCATAATTCTGTGGCAGGATTTTAAATAGGAAAATGTTAAGTCCTCCATATTGGGTTTTTTTCTTTTTTTCAAATTGATTTGGCTATAAGGGGTCTTTTGTCTTCACATGAATTTTAGAATCAACTTTTAATTTATGAGAAGAGAAAAACAGCAGAAGTTGTAATGATTACTCTAAATGTATAGAATAACTTGGGGAGTATTATTGTCTTAACAATATGTAGTCTCTGCCCCACAAACACAAAGTATCTTTCCCCTTACTTAAAACTTTTACTTAACAATGTTTATAGTTTCTAGGGTATAAGTCTTGCATTTCTTTCATTAATTTCTTTCCTAAATATTTTATTCTTTTGACTAGTGTACAGGAAGCAACTGATTTTTTTGTAAACTGACCTTGTATCTGAAATCCTGATGAATTTTCTTAGTTCTAGTAGTTTTTTAGTTTCTTAGAATTTTATACATACAGTCATGTCATCATGTCATCTTTTACACATAGGATCATGTCATCTCAGTATAGCTTCAATTCTTTCCTACCAATCTGGATACATTCTTTTCCTTGCCTAGTTCTCTAGGTAGAACCTTTAGTGTCCTGCTGAACAGAAGTAGTGAGGAAAACATCCTTAAGGATCCTGTTCCTGCTTCAAGTACTTTTAAGTAGAAGTAAATACTTCAGGAGGAAGAAGTCCATTCTACACTCCCACGCCCTTTCCCCATTTCCCTCCCCATGTGTAATACAGCCACGAATACGGTACATCTCCATTTCTAGATAGCTTTCCATTTGTGTGTCCATTAATAATAGAGTACTGTGTTGGGTGTCTGCTATTTTAGCTTAAATAAATGATTTTATAATATGGAAATGTGATCATTTCCTGCAACTTAAAAATTCAACATTAATGGTTTTAAGACGTTTCCATCATAAAATATATTCTAGAATATATAAGCATGTATATATATGCTAAGAATATATTTTACTAGTGCATATCTCTTGGTGGAATTTTAATCACTTCTAATGCACACTACTACAAACCACACCTGGTATGTCTTTGTGCTTATATACGACCATTTATTTAGACTGGATAATTTGGCAAGTAAAAGAAACTAAAGTCTGTATTTTGCTAGGCAATGTCAAGTTGCTCTAACTACTGGCCACCCTAAAAACATCAACCAGTAGAGTAGGAGAGTTTCTGCCTCTCCATAACCGCAGACGTGCAATTTGGTTAATTTATCTCCTTTTATTACTTTATTATTAATAACATTATAGGGTAGCCGATTTACCGGTAAAGTCAAATTCCCTTTCACTGATTTACTGACCTTTTCTAGGTTTTAGGTCTGTGAATCACCAGTTACATCTTTTAATTATTTTTTGTTAGATTGCTTTTAAGACTTTTCTGATTTGTAAAAGTTTTTTAAATGTTTGGGATACTAATTCTGTCTACTGTATTTTCACAAACACCTTCTTTCAGCCCACCACCTCCATTTAAATTATGTCACAATTTTTAAAAATCAAATGTAATCAAATTTGTTAAGCATTTTTATTATCATTCATTCCTTATGTCCAATTCAAGTAACACATTGCTTTCAGGTGACAAAAATTCCTACATTCTTGTAATTATTTTCTTTTTTATTTTTATTTGGTTTCACTCGTTTAAAACATTGTGTGGCTGTTAGGAGGCAAGGATCCATATTTCTGGTTTTGGCTTTGCTTGTTTTAGAATTCCAGTTGTCTATTAGCATGTTCCCCTTTGAGTTGGAATCTTCCTCTCATATCAAGTTATAACAGGTCTATAACAGGTCTTCTCCCGAACACTCTATCAGGCCCAATCATTTATTTTTATATTCTGTGACAATGATGCACTCCTTTAATTACTATAATTTTAAATTTAGCATTGATAGTTGGAAGTCTCTATATTTTCATATCTTTTTCTCAGAAGTAATTTGGCTAGATTGGCTAGATTGGCTAGATTTATAAACTTCAGCATTCATTTTAGAGTACATCTGTCAAGTGTTATAAAAATCTTTTGATTTGAATTAGAATTGCACTGAAAGCAAAGAAAAATTTGAGGAAGATTTCCACAGCTCTTGTTGAGCATTTCCATTCACTAAATGGTGTATCTCTCCCTTTATTCAAATCTTCATATGTATACTTCAATACTAGTTTGAACATTTATACTAGAGTTTCCCATGTAGATTATAATATTTCCTAGAAAAAACCCAAATTGCATCTCCTCCTTTCCCACAACTCATACTTATTCTATTTTGGAGCTGGGCAAGAATGGAAGTCCTAAATAACTAGATATGATCTTTAGTAACACAGTGAATGTTGGCTAAGTTAGTAAGAATTTTATGCTGTTTTAGATTTTAATATGAGTGGTTCTAACTTTTAACATTAGGATACGTCTTATCACTTATCGTGTAATCTGAGACACCTTTGAGAATAAAGGGACCTAGAAATGATAGGCATAAACCAGAACACTAATGTATCAAACAGCTAAAAAGTAACAGAATATAGAACTTTGTACTTTCAAGTATTATAAAACTTAGAAAATTTACCATAAAACTGTGGCTATAAAACAAGTTTTTATGAAAAATGGTTTAAAAGCAGTGATCACAACACAATAAAGTTAGAAAATAATAAAACAGACAATTTATAGTCCTACAAAATTAAAAATACATTTAATGAAATGAAACAGAAAACAAATTGGGAAATACTGTGATCTAAGTGACAGTGAAACAATACATTTAAAAGCTCATGAGATACTAGTAGACAGTATTAAAAGAGAAATTTAAAGCCTTAAATAAATATTTAAGAAAAGGAAGATGGCTAGAAAATTAAATGAACCAAGGAAAGGAAATTAGAAAAAAAAAAAAAGAAAGTAGAAGAAAGAAAATTATAAGGCCAAAAACTGGTGAAATGCAAAACCAATATAAAACAGAGAACAGATATACCCAGAAGTTTTCTTTTTAATTCTAATAAAATTGAAAAATCTTTGGTAAAAATAATGGGAAAATAAAATAGAAGACATAAATAACCAATATAAGGAAAGATAAAGGGAATATCCCTATAGATGATATTGAAATTAAAAAAGAAAATACAGTATAAACAACTTTATGTAAATACGTATTGATTGAAATAAATGAAATGCCTAGAAAAATATAATAGCAAAATTGACACGAAGAAATATAACATTCATTATATCCATAAGCAAAGGAAACTGAAGCAGTCATCCAACTCTTCCCAGAAATAAAACTCTAGGCTTAGATGGCTACACCAGCAATTTTACCAAACATTCAAAGAAGATGTAGATCCAATCTTAGAAAAGTTTCCACAGAGAACAGAAAAAGAAAGAATGCTTCCTAATTCATATTGTATTACAAATTATATTATATAAACCCCACAAGGACACTATGAGGGAAAAAAAAAAAAAGCCAATTTCTCAGACTACAGATACAAAAGTCTGAAGCAATTTGAGCAGAGTAATCCCAAGAATGCATCATGACACAGATGTGCTCACTCCTGTAATGAAAGGCCAGCTGCAAATTTTAGAACTCTTAGAAAATGATAAGTTAATGTAATAACATACATTATAACAGACCAAAAGCAAATCTCAGATGCAGAAAAAAAATTTGCTAAAATTCATCATTTTTTTCAGCAAACTAAAAAACCTTAGTAGTACTAAAGCACATCTCCCAAAACCTTCAGCAAAATCACTCTTAATAGTAAAAAGTTAAAGTTTTCCTTTGCAGTTCAGGAAAAAGACAAGGATGCCTGCAATCAGCATTTTTATTCAACAATGTCTTGAAAGTCCTAACCCACATAAGACAAAGAAAAAGGAGAGGGAAAGGGAAAAGAGACTGGAAAGAAAAAAATATTGTCGTTATTTACAGATATGAGTATATGTGAAAAATCCAAAACAAAACAAAAAAAAACTTTGAGCAAACTATCTGAATTAATAGCACAGTTTGGTAAGTTCTCTGAATTTAATTTTTTTTTTTGGTACCAGGAATCTAACTTGCGCTTGCCACGCAGGCACTTGTGCCACTGAGCTATATCTCTGACCCTAAGTTCTCTGAATTTAAAATAGCTATATATAAAAATCAATTATATTTCTATATACAGTAGTAACAAAATCGAAGAAAGATGCCATTTACAGTATCATTAAATACTAACTGGGATCTAAAACTTAAAAAATTTGCAGTATTTCTATGAAGACTATAATATATTAAATATACCTTAAAATATTTAAAGATGACCAAAATAAATAGAAAAGTATATAACCTGCTAGTAGATTTGGAGACTCAATGTTGTAAAAATAACAATTTTTCTTAATCTATAAATCCAATGTTATCCCGATTAAAATACCAAAAGTATTTTTGCGGAACTTGATAAATGGCTCCTAAACTTTATACTAAGGCCCAAAAGACCAGGAATTGCCAAGGCACTCCTATAAAAAAGGAAAGCGGTGAGAAGACTTGTTCAGCCATATTTCAAACCCTGCACAAAAAAGATTTTCTGGTGGAGCTGTGGAAGTCCTAAGAAGCCTTGTGAATAATATCTGAGAAAATTGTGATGACCTCAAGTTAGGGACACTTTCAAGCAAGAAATACTTTAAGTACAAAGGAAAAGATTAATAAGTTTAACTACCCTAAATGAAAGACTTCTGTATATCAAAATCAGTGTCGGCCTGGGTGTAGAGCTCAAGGTAGAGTGCCTGCCTAGCACGCCCATGGTCCTATGTCCAATCACTAACACACAAGGCAAGAACTCATTATAAAAATATTCCAAAAGGAGAGGCCAAGAACTGGGAAATTATACATGCAATACAAATAAGTACCAGAGAATCTGTATCCAAGGTATTATAAATTCATAGAAATTCACTAAATAAATTCACTATATATTTATATATATGCTATGTATTCATAAATATATGAATACATAATATATATACACAAAGTGCATATATATATACCTTTACACATTCTTTTTTTTGAGACAGGGTCTCACTGTGAAGTTCAGACTGGCCTTGAGCTCACTTTGTAGCCCAGGGTGGTCTCAAACTTGCAATGATCCTCCTGCCTCAGCCTCCCGAGTGCTGGGATTACAGGCGTGTACCACCACGCCCGGCTACCTTTGCACATTTTCAAGAATGTTTATGTTTATAGTGGCATTATTTGTAATACCACCATAATGGGAATATAATTGATTGGATAATGTAGTGCACATTTTTACACAAAGCAGTTCTAAATAGCTTGCCATAGATGTATATAACATATATTGAGAGGGGAAAAGCAAAACACAATAGAATATATATGATTCATTTATATAAATATGTAAAACATATTAAGGTTCATAAATTAGCAAGACTAAGTATCATTTAAAAATATATACATAGGCATTTACTGAAATTTACTTTGGGTCTTTTTGAGACAGGGTCTTGCTATGTAGTTCAGGTTGGCCTTGAACTTACTTAGCCTAGGCTGGTCTCAAACTTGCAATGATCCTCCTGCCTCAGCCTCCCCAGTGCTGGGATTACAGGTGTGTGCCACCACGCCCAGTTTACTTTGGGTCTTTATACTTAATTAGTTTTGGTAAATGTTCAAAGGTCACTGAGAGTAATGCATTTTTCCTATTTTGGTTGTAGGATTTCATATACATACAAAAATAAAATGAACATACATACAAAATACATACATAGAACATATTATAGCAATGGCATTATCTAAAATCAAGCTGAATTTGTTAAAAAAAACTCTCACTATAATCATAGATTGGTCACCTGTCTTTTTTTTTTTTTGCAGTACTGGGGATCGAACTCAGGACCCTGCGCTTGCTAGGCAAGCGCTTATTCCACTGAGCTATATCCCCAGCCCCAGTCACCTTTCTTATAATTTCTTTTTGCTATATATTTTTACAGCCATGTGGTTATCTACATACATGTTCACGATTGTCATATTTTCTAGCAAATATTTGTGATGTAATGATATACCTTTTCTCCCTATTAATGTCGTTCAATATAAAGAATAGTTTGATAATACTGCTGAAGTTTTTGTTTATAATTTGCCTAGCCATCATTTCATTTTCTACACTTTGGGTATTTAGCTTTTTATTCCTAATTATCTTAGTAATAATGTTCCGGCCTACTAATGAGATGGCCATGTGACTGGGCTAGATGGAAATGGTTGTTATAACTGTATCAGTAATCTAGGGAATGATACGTCCTAGAGAGGCTGTCTTTAAGAAGCCACCTCTCTGGGCCTCAGAGAGTCTTCATTTAAAATCAGGATTTTATTGGTAGAGTACAAATCACTTTATTTCTCTATTTTTCTTGCCCAGACAGACTAAAGCACTAGCTCTTTTTATTAGATAATACATTTCCAGGTTAAAATTTCAATGCAGATCCTATTATTTATATTACTTTATTTTTAAATGTGATTTCTGACTTATGAGCATTGGTGGGGTTTTTGTTTTTCATATTTTGTGTTAAAAGCCTCAAACATTGTTAAGTAAAATTGTTGCCTTCTGCAGGAAGATACTTTCATAAATAAGGAGGTTTACTAGAATTTCGGTGATTCAACCGATAAAATGGAGAGGCTGTACTGGACTTGTAATGAGCTTGAGAGCATGAGTAGCTTAATTA
>PVLD010015852.1:29686-47149 GCA_004027595.1 Dinomys branickii
CCCAAAAAAAAAAAAAAAAAAAAAAAAAAGTATAATAAGGCAATAACTTCACACATCCCAACACTTCTCCTGATAAAACTCACTCATGCGTCCAGACCCATCCGCCCATTCGTTTATTCTCTCATTTGCAAAATGGAAGAGAAGTCAAAATATCTTCTATTCTCACAAAGCGGAGGAAAAAGAGATACAAGAGAGAAGCACAGGGGCTGGGGAACTGCCTCAGCGGCACAGCACCTGCCTGGAGGAGAGAAACACAGCCGAACGAGGCGGAGAACGCGGACGCCAGTGTGCGCGGGCGAGACAGCCAGTCAGGGTGCGGGGGCGGGGGGCTGACAAGCAGCGTCAAGGTCCAGCTAGATTTTGGCAGCAATGGGTTTAAAATAAAATAAGTACAAAAATTTATAAAAGCTGATGCGAGCTTTGCCAGCTAGGTTAGCAAATAGGATGAGCTGTAAGTTCAGTAAAGTTTTCAACATTTCTTTTAAAAAATATTTTCAAACTGCTTAAAGCAAAGGTTTTATTTCATTTTCTTAATAGTACTTTCAGATCACTTAAGTAGCTGGGCATCGTGGCACACGCGGTAATCACAGCACTCAGGAGGCTGAGGCAGGAAGAATCCGGAGTTCAAACCAGCCTGAATTACACAGCAAGATCCTATCTCAAAAAAAAAAAGCTTAAGTAAAAAAGTTGTTGATCTTTTTCTTACTAATATTTTCAGATCTTTTAGTCAAAAGGTTTTAATTTTGTGAACTGATTCATTATATCATATGTTGGTGTTATTTAAATCATTAGGAGTTTATTAGAGTTGGCAGTCAAAAGATTGGGTAGTTAACTCATTTGAGGCTGATAAAAACCTTTAGAATATAAAACTGCATATTATTTTCTATAATTGGGTCACCATCTTGCCATCGTTACCCTGTTCTTTTATTTCATAGGGCATCATTCATTCAGTCATTCATTTATTCATTCAACAAATACTTACTCAGCACCTATTTTGTGCCAGGCACTGTTCTATACGCAGAGGATACACCAGTGAACAAGAGACAAGGTTCCTGCTTTCCTGGAACTTACGTTCTAATACAGGAAGACAGACAATAATAATAAAAATAATATTAATAATGATGGCTAACATTTACTTACCAAATACTAACGAGACAACCCTAAGTACAAGTATTAATTTACTTAATCCTTACAGTAACATTATGAGGGAGGGACCAGAATTAGCCTCATGTTTATATAAGGGCACAGGGTGTAGAGAGGGAGAGTAACTTGCCTACAGTTACACAGGTAGGAAAAGGGCTAAACTGGGATTTAGCACCAACATCAGCTAGATGTCTTTCTCTCAATGCCCTTGCTATGCAGCCTCGCAGACCAAAACAGGGAAATGCAACAGAAAACATACAGGTAGTGTTCACAACTGTGAAAAAATAAAACAAGGTGGTCTGATTTGTGGAGTGACAGGAAAAACCCCAGCACCTGTAGTGTCTGAGCTGAGACTCGAAGGGTGGCAGTACAGTTACAGTGGGGCAGAGGTACGAAGGAAAACTAGCCCAAACCCCTGTAAAGAGAAGAAAGGCCAACTGGACTACAACTAGGGCTTAGTACATAAAAAGGGCTGACTGGAGGTCAAGTCAGGGATCAGGCAGGACCCAGACTCTGTGGGACCTCAGGTCACCTTAAGAAATGGGACTTTTATTGTAAGTGCAGCAGAACAGTGTAAAGGAACACACATCATCAGATTGGTAATTCTGCAAGGTGGCTTCCACGGCTACATGCAAAACTGCCGTGCGAAAGAAGCAGGAAGACCCGTGGAGGCAACTACAGCTGGAAGGTGACTGTGGCTGGCGAAGGTGGTGCCACCAGTGCCATTTAGGGTGACTTTCGAAGGAACTGGCCAAGCTGGCGGATAAACGGGATCGGAAAAGTGAAGGAAAAGGAATCGAGGTGGGTAAGTTGGGATTTTGGTTTGAGTTACTAGCATGATGGTATAATACCTGACGCGTAGGGGGTAGGAATACCTTCCCTAAGAAAAATCTACAATTGCGTCTTCCACTTTGAGGGGAAGGACCTTCTTCTACTTTTCTCTCTTAATTTAAAATTTACAAAGAAAAGAACTCGGGGGGAAGTACTTAAACGTTAGATTTTAGGAGACCCTGACGTAGGAAGCCAAGTTAGGGAAGCTGGAGTTGTATTTCTTTAACGATTACTTATTGAGCATCTGAGTCAGGCCCCCCTCTATGTGATGAGGCAGGTAGCTGGCTGGGTAAATAGACAGACGAAGACAAACTGAGCCCTGCCCTCAGCGAGCTTTTCCCAGGGGTGGGAGGAGGGGGCGTTCGGGACCCCCGCGCCCCGCGCTTCCCACGCCTCAGGAAAACTTCCCCCAACGCTTGAGGAGCCATCTTAAGTCCATCTCGCGCTCCTGGCAGTTGGGCCCACCGTTCTAAACGTTCAAGGTCGTAAACGCTAACACTGACATCTCCCCTCCCAGGAACGCTAAACGCTTTTATAATGAAAATGAAAATTTCACAGACAATACGACTACAACCCTTTGCTTTGAAGTCTAATATTTTTGCAGAATGGTACCTTTATAAAGATCGTGGCTGCCCCCGTAACATATTTGTTCTTTCTTCATATCCAGTTAAATGGAAACTAGTTTTCCGTAGCCCAACTCCCTAGGCTTGTTGGGTCTGGCTCAGGAGAAAGGACCGAAGCAGCAGCCGTTGAATTCAAATAGTTTGGTGTAATCCTAGCCGTGGACGTGGTGTCGGCTACCCGGGGCTTTCCATCCACGCAGAACCGGAATGGAGGAGTCTGGGAGGGGGTCGGGAAAGGAAAACACGGAAGAGACATTAAGTAATTGGTTCTCCAAGGTATAAAACGATATTTAGGGTCTACTCTAAGGCACTGATTTCAAACACCCGCCCCCTGGGCTGTTTCGGCACCACCTCCTGGTGTCGTCATGCCGACTTCCACCAGCGCCTCTGCGGATTGGTCGTGGCCCCCGCCTCTGACAGCGAGTAGAAGGCGTGGGTTCTGCTTCCGGGTCTGAGCCCCGGCCTTCGTCGCAGGGGATTGTGGGATTTGGGGGTTACAATGGTGTTTGTTTGATCTTCGAAGGCTGCTGTTGCGTCTTGGAGCCAGAGTGAGTGGCAGGGGATTGCGATGTATCCTTCTTAAGCGTGTGGGGTGGGAAAGGGCAGCTGGCGTGGATTCCGGGGAGGGTGGAGGAGGCCCCAGAGCGCTGGGCCGGCGGGGCGCGGCCGCAGTTTTCGGGCCAGCCGCGGAGGCAGCTTTGCTTTAGACCTAGTGGGATACAGGAAAATTAAAACTCCCAACCTGAGCGATCTCTGAGACGAGTTCGTGTTCTCTAAAATCGAAGAATGAATTGTGGGAACAACGGAGGTTAAGAACAGAATATATTTATTGAGGAAAGAAAGCTTCTGTCCAAGAGGGGGACAGAAGGGGGTCCGAGTGGGTTACCCCGGACTCTGTCTTTTCTAGGGACTTGTATAGAGAAAATCCATGAGGCGAGGCGGGTCCAAGGTAGGGGGAATGGACCGTACTGTGGCCAGCCAGTAAGACTGCTAGGATAACTGTTCGGGTAAGACTGAGTAAACTGGGATCAAATGGGGAAGCGAGTCACTAGCTAGCCGGCGTGAACGCAGAGCGGGGGCTTTTCCTGTGGGGGTCGGGCTAGCGGCTCTTCCTGGCCTTCAGAAGGTGGTGGCTACTTATTTAGGGTATCCGTCCCTGACGTTCACACCTGGGGAGGTACGCGGGTGCCTTTGTGTAGCCCCTTTGTCTTGAGGTCTGGCCCACAGGTATCTTATCTTTCACGTTGGCTCCTGTGAGGGCCCGGCCCGGCCCTGTCAGACTGCCTGTAATATTTCCATCTAACTCCGCCGCCTCTAACTCTAGGTGGGCCCGGGCCGCGCTCCTCGCCTTCGCCCGAGAGCTGACGCTGTGGGAGGGGGCTTCGCCCTGGCCGGAGGAACCCTGTGCCCCTCTGGGTACTTTCCGTGGCCCTCTTTGATAATTACGAGACGTATGTTCAAAAGAAAGGCAGAAACAAAACTGTTTCTCACACCTGTTCCATTGGCGGTGTTTCCAACACTAGTGGAATTTTTGCAGACACGCGCCAGGCAAAATTTTTTTGGTTGCTCAGACCCGAAAGTAACACAATGAGTTCCATATTTCTGGTTATTAAGATCCTTTGGGGGTTCCTGAGCATACAGAAATGTATGTGTGTATAAATATAAAGCTGTGTAAGTTAAGTATAACTCTACTATGGTCTGACTTATGGTGGCTGTTAAAGGAGAAAATGGAATCACAAAAGATTGTGAAAGAATATCGCCCATAGTATTTGAATGTTAGCACTTATCTCCAAAACCCTGAATAACTATGTGGGTGATTTTTAAATTGTTTTTGTTAGCCTATTTGCCTTTGTTGAGGTTTAGATGAAATGTAAATCCTAGGGAGTTTGGTAGAATAAGGTTGAGATTTTTTAAGACTTAGGTATGGCAGTTTTGTGTTTTACATGGACTTTGACGCGCCATCTCTCCTAATTTTCTTTCCCTTTTTTTTGTGAGTGCTGGAGATTGAACCCAGGGCCTTTGCACTGAGCTGTATCAGTGCGTTTGATTTGCTGTGAGACAGGGTCTCGCTGAGCTGCCCAGGCTGGGCTCGAGCTTGTGATCCTCCTGCCTCAGCTCCACAGAGTGCTGGGGTTACATCACTGCATCTGGCTGGCTAATTCTGTTCCTGTGTTGTGATTTGTTACTATGGTCTCTGGACACTACCACACCAGGCCTGTGCTCTCAGGGATGGAATTGCAGTTATGCTCTTTCCTAATTTACTTAATCTTGTGAACATTAGCCCTATTCCACAGGTGACAGAAAGGAGATAGGGGACTTGCTACACAGCCAAAACTGGAACAGAAACACCAACTCAGTCTTTATGACAGAACAAGAGCTATCTCAGAAACCGTATTCATTATATACCCTGAGCCTCGTACTGCGTTTTCTTGAGAATTTTATGAAAAGATTTTTTGAGACCTTTCATAGAATGCATTTTGGGAGTTTCCCACAAGTATAAGTATTGATGGATAATTTATAAAATGAAAGTAATAGAAATAACTTTTTTTTTCAAAGCATAAAAAATGACAACAGCAGCCAGGCCAACGTTTGAACCTGCAAGAGGTGGAAGAGGAAAAGGAGAAGGTGATTTGAGCCAACTCTCAAAACAGTATTCAAGTAGGGACCTTCCGTCTCATACAAAGATAAAATATAGGTAATAAAGACTTTCATTTTTTCTTATTCACAAAACAAGACAAACTGTTAAATGGCCTTATCTCGGTCTAGGATCATGTTTGAGTTCTATCACTTACCTATTTTCATAGAAATAGAATGCAAATAAAGTGCTTAACAATGAAATTATGCTCTGTGATTTTAAGCGCTACCACATATTTCCTCTTTATTTTTTTTTGGTGGTGCTGGGGATCAAACTCAGGACCTGGCACTTGCCAGGCAGGTGCTTATTCCACTGAGCTATATCCCCAGCCCCCATATTTGCTCTTAACGAGAAATTTCCTTATGTAGATAGAACAGTAATTAATATATTACTTCAGAGGGGTTATAGGCGTTATCAGCACTAGGCCGTATTGGATAAAAGTATTTTTGTAACAAGCTTATGATTTGAATAAATCTTTAGCCATATTATAGGAATATAAGTGATTCACCTTGGGCTTCTAGAAATATTAGAAACATCAGAAATGTGTTATGTGACTCTCATTCTTGTTTTATGCTCAAGGGACAAAGTTGTGTTCGTGAACCGTTCTTCATTTCTATGGCCGTGTAACTTATTTTTCTTTCATAGAAGCACCACTCTTTTTCCTTTGTTGCTTCTCATGTAGACAGACTGCTCAGGATGCCCCTGAAGAGGTTCGCAATCGTGACTTCAGGAGAGAGCTGGAAGAGAGAGAGAGAGCTGCTGCAAGGGAAAAAAACAGAGACCGCCCAACACGAGGTACAACATGGACCCAAGTATTTGTCTCATGGAATTCTGTTGTTGATAGTTCTTCTCTCATGTGGCAGATATTTTTGTAAATTCTAACACTGCCGTGATGGTTTTCTGTGGGCTCTTTGTGCCCATAGGTCTCTTAAACATCATAAAAAGTGCAGTAGTTGTTGCAGTGAGCTAAAGGATGTTTGTTTGCCCTCAGAACATACAACCTCCTCTTCAGTGTCAAAGAAGCCTCGGTTAGACCAGATTCCTGCTGCCAACCTTGATGCAGATGATCCTCTAACTGATGTATGTTGTGTTTTCTTTTTTATCTATATCATGTTTTTTTAAAGTACATTCTTTAATGTTTCTGATATTTAGAAGTGATCTGTATTTGTTTTCATGTAGTGTTATTCAAATATGTCTAACCTCAACCCTAAACTTCACAGTTGATTTTAAAATAAAAAGTATTATTTTACGTTAAGGATGTCAAGAACAAGTTTGATCTCTAGAGAACCAAATGTGGAAGCAGTCTGTTAAAGGACATACTTTCCCCATATAATATTAATATATAATTAATATCCTATATTAATATCCTATAGTAAGACCTCCAGGTTGGACTAGCACATTTCCTCCAGAGGACAGCTTAAGGCTGGGCTCTGGGCTCTGTAAACAGCAGCCCCTAGCTTTACTGCTCTGGACCTTCCCTCATTAGATCTGAAGCTCCCTTCAGCAGTTCAGTGCGTGTAACGATTCCCTCTGTGCCCGGGCAAGGAAATAATCTAATGAGATTTTTAAGGATTCACATACCAACTCACATTAAAATTCAGTGAGGCCTTACAGTTTGTATTTCGAGGTTTTCAATGTAACTGAAAAAATCTGGCTAGTATCTAATGATGCACATATGTCACCAATTCTAGAGCTAACTAATAGAGTTACTAGCACTCATTAAAACAGGAGTCCAAGTTTTGCTGAAATGTAATGATTATTTGTTTGAAGTTACTTAGTACCTTTTTTGTATATCTAATTGCCCCTAATTGCTAGTTTACAGTTGCTATTAGCTACATAAAATTACTTTGAATCTCTTAGGGTGATGCACTGTATATATACACTACATATCATCATAAGATACACCCTTTGTGATTTTAGAATATTTTCATGTGGAAGTTTTTTTGCCATATAAATTTGAAAGGCACTTCGTGAGGGGTTGACATGTTAGTAAGAATTCAGAGATTTTTTGTGGGGCTTTATTTTTTTGATTCACTGTTGATTTAGATCATGATGTTTAGGCGTATTTTCCCAGTAGAAATACTTACTTCTGTCCCAAAGGTTTGTCGTGTGCAGTGCTTATGGGAAAAGTAACGGTGTATTTTCTCTCTCGCCGCGTGGGTCGTCACGGCGCCTCCTCAGGAGGAAGATGAGGACTTCGAGGAGGACAGTGACGACGATGACACCGCAGCTCTCCTTGCAGAGCTGGAAAAGATTAAAAAGGAGCGGGCTGAAGAGCAGGCCAGGAAGGTGACAGCCAAGTTTCCGTGTTTGCATCTCCCTCTCTTCGCACATGGTTTAACTCAAGAAAGATCTTCTCGTATAGAAATGTTTTCATCATGTGCGAATATGCCAACACCCTGTGGATCTATAAATCTGATTATTTTTCTGACAGACTTACCAAGTCTCCTGGTTATGTTGGATATTCTTTTCAGATGGTTTAGACACGCTGAGTAATACTCATCAGTATGGTTGTATTCACTTGTTCAGTACCCATTTAGTCAGTGTGTGTTAAGTGTCAGAAGAATCAGAGATGACTAATGTATAGTGATGTGTACAAAGATTTTTTTCTCTTGTCTCCCACTAGACAGTTGTTGAGGCAGTCTGTGTATACATCTTATATAGACCTGGGCGACTACTTTGAGTACCCTCAGTCTCTCCATTTATACAGTGAAAAAAAGGAAGGTCTAATTCAGTGTTTTGGGCAAATAGACACATAGATGAAGACATGAAACTGGGAGACAAGCACAAGTCTGAGCATTTAAAGTTTATAAACCAGTGCTCCAGGAGTTTGGATTTTGTTCTGAAGGTTATGAGGAGCCATTTGATTTCAGCAGGAGATTGGTTGCATATGCATTTTAGAAAGAGTACTAGGGCAAAAATATGGAAAGTGGCCTGGAAAGCACGGGGTCAGGAGACTTTCACTGCTCACGTGCAGCTTGGAGAATGAGCTTCATGGTAGGAGTTGGAACTGTGAGAAATAAACAAGTGGAAATAGACCAATCAAGGAAACAGGACTGCCCACGTGGAGTGAGGCTTTGGCTGCAGCAGCAAAAAAGTGCATACCTGACTCCACAGACAAACAGAGTAACCGGAATAGACATGTTTAAGCAGAAAGAAATGAGGAGTTCTGCTTTGAACATGCTGAATTTGACACGTGCGAAGACATTCAACTAGAGAGATCTGCCCCTATTTTCAGCCAGAGTAGGACAGCTTTGTTGTGGAGTTGGGTGTAAGATTTCATTTGAGCCAAGAATTGTTCCATTTTTAAAAAGGAAGCTGGAAAAAGCCTTTGGAAAAACACACTGATGTAGATTAATACTAAGACTCTAAGGAAGTAGAGTTTAGAAGCCTCAAGGGGGAATTCAGAAAAGAAGTAGAACATGAGGTAGACTTTGAGGACTGAATTTAGAATTCTTCGGGATTCAGATTGGAAGAAGAAAAATGCAAGTAAAGAATTAAGGACATTTCTGGTTGCCACTAGAGGGCAGGCATTCCACCTTTTTTAATGTGTCTATCTTCTGTTCATACAGAGACAAATTTATGTAAACGATTTGGGTTGACCTTGGCGAAGGATAAACATTTTAGAAGCTTCACAATTAAGGGAATATCAACCAATCTCTGTACAAAAATGCATTCGTATTTCTTGGAGCTCCACACCAGCCTTTTTTTTTTCTTGTTTTCTTTGTTATTTTGATGTATATTTTCATGCTATTAGCCTTTGTCACGGGTCAGCATACTTGCTGTAGTAAAGGATGACATGATAAATATTTTAAGATGGCTAGTCATACAGCATCTGCCAAAGCTACTCAGGGTAAGAGCTCAGCTTATAACTCTACGCCCAGTGTTTACTGGGTGTCTCTGCCATTAGAACACAAAAGCAGCTATAGAAAAATATATAAATGAGTAGGTATGACTGTATTCTGGGAAAATCTTATTTGCAAAAATGAGGAAGGGCTGTTTAGATTTGACCCATGGGCTAGCCAACCATCAGCCTATGTGTCTGGTACTTGCATATGGGAAGAGTAGATGCCTTTTTCTGCTAGTGCTGTGTATAGCAATTAAGTGACTCTAAAGGGATTAGTACTCCAAATGTAAAACGTCCCGCACCTATGTGTTACATGGTTTGGACATAAGTATACTTGAGTTCCTATTTTTCCAGCATCTCAGAAAAAAGTCTTTGCACCTTAAGTATAGTATCATTTGTTAAATACTGTGTATACTTTGAGTCATAGTTCCTGACTTTGCTTAAATTTTGAACAGTGTGACCTAAAGGAATTTTCCTGTTTTCCTACAAATTGCATCTCCTCACGTCCCAGTTTTCTTGATAAAAATGAAATCCATCACTTATATTTTCACATTAAAGTGAAGTATCAGTAACCTCTATGGAAAATTAGGTTCACTTTAAGGTAGTTTCCAGATCTGTTAAATCGTTAATTTGTGTCATTCCCCAAACACAGCAAAATGGGATTTATAGATGGCTAAAGATAACATGTTAAAGAAGTTGTAGCTAAGGATTTTAGACGTTTTGTTTTCCTAATTTTAAGAATGAGACAGGTGATTTGAATTTCAAGAGATTGATGCTAAAGCAAAGACATGTTATACTGAGTAAGAGATAAGATATAAAAATAAATAACAATAGGCCACAAAAATAAAATGGATGTATGTCAGATAAATTAATAGAAGTGCATGTTAATGGTAAGTCATCTTTTACATAGTAGTTTGTCTGATTTTAGTAGTTGCTTCTCAGTTAATAATTTGTCATTAATCCTTAAGATGTAAGTTTACATTTTAATTCAATGTAAAATTGCTTTTGATCACAGATTGTGTAGTTCTTTAAAAATTGAGGCACTAGCTTTGCCTTGTTTTTGATGTTTAATGTGTTCTTAAATTATAAATATAAAATGTGTTTATTCATGTACTCCTAAATATTAAGGTGATTAATTTTATATGTGCTTTAAAAGAAAACAGATTTGGCTGTGCGTACCAGTTTTTCAGAGTTGGGAGAGATTAATTACTGTATGATGGCAGCATAAAATATAACAAAAACGCCAGATTTTCTTCTCATACATTCATATGAGTTTTTTTAATGAACTAATATAAGAAAATTGACATAAAATTAATACAAGTTAAGTTTGAGTATTTCTCTGTCATTGACAGGAGCAAGAACAAAAAGCTGAAGAAGAAAGGATCCGTATGGAAAACATTCTGAGTGGAAACCCTCTCCTTAATCTCACTGGCCCGTCTCAGCCTCAGGCCAACTTCAAAGTTAAAAGAAGGTAGTATAAGTAATGGGTTGCACTTATATAGAGAGATTATGAATTGGATACCTGTTGCATTATGTTAAGCTCCTAAAACTCCATTTCCACTGATATTCTGCAGTATCTGATTTTGGGAAAATGGAAGAAGGAAAATGAAAAGAACTCATTTTCAGTAGGTATTTATAGTAGCTACGTGTATACCCAGTAAACACTGGGGGTAGAGTTATAAGCTGAGCTCTTACCCTGCAAACTTTATTATGTGGATGGGTCAGTGGTTGGCGAGACCATCACCCACACTGAAATGCTGCAGGATTCAGGGCACTTGGCATATGGTTGTGTTCATGGCCAACACAGTAAAGATGCACAGCCACGTCATGTAGTAGCTGTACCGATGGCTAACTTAGTAAGGGCACGTTGGCAGATCATGAGGGGAGAAAATTGGCTTCCATATGTGCTGTCTGTCCCGCAAGAGATAAACACAACTAACAAAAACGGACTGACACGTGCACAGTGTCCCCGCCCAGGGAAGCCCAATGGAGACTCCATGCCTAAGTCCCGTCCCGTGCTGCCTCTGCCCGCATGGGCCGTGCTAATCTCTGAATCATTCCAGCTGTAGTACATGTGCTGCTGAAGCGAGCACTATGCCTAAGGTTTTTGTTGGGAGCTAGTCATAGAAGCAACTTCTGCTTAGCACATACTAAAATCCAGATTCGCAAAAAGAAAGTAAGTGTAGGACATAAAACACCTTTTACATATATACTTTCGGTATAGTGACAGTAATAAATACCTGAAGTGCAGGGTTCTGAATGCCAGCCAATGCCTAGCTTTACAAGCAGGTCTAAGGATAGCAGTCTTCAGTCTATGTGTTAATACTCTTCTCTATACTGTGGGTATATGTAGAGGAGTGAAGTAAAAAGCAGAAGAGGGATAGGTGAACAGTACATCTGACATAGTACTTCGGTGGGGTTATGTAGGGAATAAAAGCTTATTGGCAATGCTGAGTGGGAAGGTTGGTTATTATTTTACATAAGGTAGTCAAGAAACCCTATCAGCTTAACCTTTAAATTGCATGTGTTACAGTTGTGCCTCTGTTCACAAACTCGATTCTTTATCCATGATTCTGATCACAAACTGAACTGGATGAGAACTGAATCAAATTTCTCCATGAGGTCAACATTGAACCTAACCTTTGAATTTGATTCAGTTCTCATCCAACCGGTTTTGTGACCAAATTGTGGAAAGAACCAAGTTCGTGAACTGAGGTGCCACTGTGTTTCTCTCAGTCTCTCCCAGTGATTTCCTGTCAGGTGTGGTGTGGCCCCTGTGACTACTTGGATGTGCCCCACTTTCTGTCTGACTCTTTGTGAACTATAAGATCTCAGCAACAGCTTCTTACTCTAGCCCTTCAGTGGCTTCTTAACTCATTCACAGTAGAAGCGCACTCCTTACAGTGAGTTATAACGCTGTAAAAATCAGCCCGCTCACACAGAGGCAGCAGTATACTCAAGGAACAGGTTGCTGACAAGGGGGGAGACCAGCCACCAAGGTATTTGGCCTGAGCACTGAAACGCTAGAGTTGGGAGAATGTAGCCCAAAGTTGGACATGTGGAAGTAGTTGGTGTAGGATATGGTAAAGATTGGGCTGTTGCATACCTGTCTCGGGTAGATACCCCGATGTGTTGCTGCAGTTGTTGCAAGCCGGCAGTTGGGAGTTGTCAGCTTGTGGAAATGTTGAAAGCTGTACCATTGAGTACTGTCACCTAGGGAATGAGTGTAACTAGAGAGAAGTCAGCGCTGAGCCTGGCATTATGTTTAGAGTTTGGGTAAGTGATTCGTTATTTATACCTGGAGCAGTGCTCAGTACACACTAATGTTGTTTGAATGGAAAAAAAGAAATAGCTGAGAAGGATCAGCCAATGGGGAAGAAGGAGAGGAGGACAAGAGACTGGCATCTAGAAAGCCAAGCAGGCGAAGTATTATATTTCAAGAGGAAAGGATTGTCATCTAGGTCAGATACTGATGTCAGAGCAATGAAATGAGTACTGAGATTTAGCAACATAAAGGAAAAGTTTGGGTATGGGCGGTGGGACAGAAAGCCTGTTGGGAGTAAGTTAAGGAGAAAATGGATGTAAAAGAAAACTATTGCTTGGACATGTATTAAGCTCTAGAACTTAATTCTGCCCTCTTTTGGATACAGATAAAAATATATTCCAGTCATTGATCTGTTAATGTTTGGATACTGCATTAATGACAACTTCAGTATTTTCCAAAGATAACCACATTCTTTGCTTAGTTCCCATGTGGTGGTGCTTCTGGCAAAAATATATGAATATACAAACACATTAGATGGTCTTACATTTGAGATATATATATATATATATATATATATATATATATGTAGATATTTATGAGAGTATCTGTCATATATTTGGACCTGTGCTTATATGCTAGGTAATATTCTGAAATCATGCATATGGGCCTTAATTGTTATGTTGCAATAGTTCTTTCTCTTTTTGGTCCTTTATAATGTGAATATTACAGTATTATAGTGGGTGACTACTAAATGTTAATTGATAGGAGATATATAAAATGTTCAAAATCACCTAAACTACACTAAGCTGACCATTTACTATAATTTAGTGATCATCTGTACTAATTATGGTAGTCTTAGGTAGTCTCTGTTGTAGGCCTGGAAATATCAATCATACTTTAATGAGTGTATTTCAGCTTTATAACAAAGTTTCTTTTACCGGAGAAGCAGTGACAGTGTTTGGTTTGTTCTACATAAGAATTGTCCCTCCTGCTGTAATAAAGCAAGATCCTGTATTAAGGAGCACATTGTTCTTTGGCTGTGTCAAGTACGAAGCAGACTGAGCATCTTCCTGTGTAATGCCAAGCTTTGCGGTGCACATGGTTTTCTTGTCATCTGATATAAACATGAGGGCCTTTTTCTTTCTCTTTCAGGTGGGACGATGATGTTGTCTTTAAGAACTGTGCAAAAGGGGTAGATGACCAGAAGAAAGACAAAAGATTTGTGAATGACACGCTGCGGTCTGAATTCCACAAGAAGTTCATGGAGAAGTATATTAAGTAGTGCAGTTTTATGTGCTTCAATTCTGTAAAATATTGGGGACTGGTTTTTTGGTGTGTTTTCTTTCCCACCATCTAAGTAGTGTATAGGGCTCCCTCGTTTTAAGCTGGAAATTATCTTGTCCTTTGATGGTGCATTGTGTCATGATGGCATGGGAATAGGTTTAACAGTTTCCATTCCCTGAATGATTCCAGTCACATGGTTTGTTTTTAATATTGGAAAAAAATGTGCTTGCAATAAATATGTAATCTAAATAAGCCTGTGTATCCAGCGTTTTTATAATTTATGCAGCATGGAAATTGTTGTATAATTTAAAAAAAGGCGAAAGATTTATACAATCTGAAGAGAAACCAGAGTATCATAATTTTTCTTCAAAAGAAAAATTGCTTTGTATAATGTGGAGGGGTTAATGCAGTATATTTTCCCCTTTATTTCTGTTACATTGATTTTAATTTCAGTTATTTCATAATATTTTCACTATGTGTTTTTAAGAGTGTGATAAGAGGCTGAGGGGGTCTCATTTTGAGCCACATGTGGTAGAGAGGTGTCACCAGTCAGTGAGCACACAGGCATGTGTCTGGGAGAGCACTGGTATCTCTCCTCAGCAGGCACTCCTGTTTTTTCATTTGCCCTGGAATAGGAGTTCTGCAAATAATCCTAGGAAAGTGAATAGCAATGACTTGTGTTCTAGATGCTGAAATGCTGTGTTTCAAATACATAAAACCTTTACAAATAGGATTTATCTGTTACTTTGCATATTTGTGAGAGGGAGAACACAACTAGGCTCTAGTGGGAAATGCAGTTTTCCTAAACTTGGGCTGTGGTTTACAGGGGCCACTTTATGGAAATTGGGCCCCAGGCCTGGGTGTGGTGACAGATCTGTAATCCCAGCCACTCAGGAGGGTGAGTCAGAAGGACGAGGCCCGCTTGGGCAACTTAGCCAGACCCCGTCTCAGAAGTAGAGTTCAAGGATATAGCTCAATGCTAAAAGCTTTTGCCTACCATGTGTGAGCCCTGGATTTAATCCCCAGTCGCACAAAATGGGATGTGCGAAGTAGAGCCTCTTACAGATGGAGGCCATTTCCTGGGGTTCCTTAGCTGTGAATGCTACTGAGTTTGTTGAGTTTGAAGATAGACTTTTAAAAGCAAAATAGCATATTATCATTTGGTATTTACTTAACATCCTTTTCTGTAAAACCTTATCCTTCTAGCATTTTCCCAGTGGAAATTTGAACATAGGTTTATAGCTTGAGTCAAGAATACATCTAGAGATGGAGGCCAGACTCCACATTTACGCTTCGTATTTTTCAAACGGCTATTTACACAAAATGTTGAGCAACTTGACTAATGCTTTCCTAAAAAGCCTTTAATTAATTTTTTTGTAAAAAGTCTTTAATTGTAAGACTTTATCTCTAACTTTACAGTTTACATTAGTGTTGCGTTAGCTTTCTAGCAGCATTGTTAGGAAGGAGGACTGTGTTATTCAAAATGAAGAGAAGTGAGGCTCAGACCCAGACCCAGGTTAACCCGTGTGAGTGATGCATCCTGAGTGAACACCTCAACACTGTCAAAATGTGTTTACAGGTACAAATGACATGACTGGCTTTCCAAACCTAGTTCTGGTTGTTTCTGTAGTACCTGAAGGTATATAGAGTTTGTATCCAGGAGTCTGGTTTGGATGCACCATCACTGGGAGGTCCTCTTCCTGCAGACTTTCTGTTTGAATCAAGTAGGTTATGGGAGAATCAGAGTAAAATTGATTTTATTTGTTTTCTCTTTTGGTTTTCCAGCGTAGGATCACAGCATATAACCCGAGTCACAGACCCAGGACACAAATGTGTCAGCTCTGCAGGCTTTTGTGGCGGTGTGTGACCGACTTTGTCAGAGATCCAGATTTGGTTCAGTTTAGATGTTGCATACTTGTGTTTGTGGGACAGCTCCTCCGCTCCCTACATAAAATATAATCTACTTGTAATTTAGAGCACAGGTTATACAATGTATTTGGCTAAAATGCCTTGCACCTCCCTTTGCAAAAAACCTTGTGTTGGAGCAGTTAAAGGAGCTAGTCCCTTTGGGGCTATGCCGAGGAGAAAGTGCCAAAGCTTTCGATGACTGGGGTGTGAAGCCCAGCTTTGTCACTTCGAAGTTTATTAGAGTCACAGAGTCTGTTGAGCGTTGACCATGTTTGTACTGTATTAATCTAATGACCACTCCTTGTAGGCATTATTATTTTTCACCTTCTAAGTTTCAAAAACCAGGTCGGCTTAACCTAGAAGTCATTTTTCTAAGGCCGTCCTGTTTACTGCTATGCTTGACTGCCTGTTCAGGTTAATTAGCCCACCTGTGTTTTATGAAACAAAAGTCTTTGGGGGAAGAGTCTGGTTTTTTTAATCTTTAAAAGACACATTGCTGTTCTTCAAAATGCTCCCTTTGTTTTGAACATACATACCCGTCATTCTTGCCACTTTTTCCTCAGTTTATGTGTGCAGTGTGTAGTAAATACATTCATGGGGGAGCAGGCACATATACTGTTACACCTCGATCCTTTTTACTTCCCCCGTTCCCTCCCCTCCTGTCTCTCCTGTCCCCAGATCCCTTACCATCTTTTCAAAGAATACTCAATAAAATGCCAGCCTTGAGGGAGTTTTGTGAGGGTCAGGTAATTTGGTGTTAAGTGTCTGGCAAGTTCATTACAGGAGCTTCGTACTATTACAGACAGCTAAGTTAGGTAGAAATACAGGCAGTCACACGGGTCAACCATCAGGAGAGTCAGCGCAGAGGACGAGAACACATTACAACTGTGGCCAGAGTGCGTCTTGGAGGCCCGGCCTCAAAGTCAGAATGACCAGTCTACATACCTCCCCAGAGGATAATTGATGACCCAGTGCAATAGCGTCTAGCTAGAGATCAGCCACCCACGGGGGTGACCAAGACCTCCTAACCCATCCTTTCCTAAAAACGTTCTTTATTCTTTCCATGTACACTTACGTGAGCTGCTTCCCCAAAGATCAATATTAACCTACGTGGCTGTACTCGTAATCTCATTGGTTGATGGTAGTTTTGACCCATGTTGTACCCACCTCATGATTTTTACTCTATAAAACTTCCTTTGAGAATGAGCTCATTGGCAACCCACTTTCACATCCCCTCCTGTCTCTCGGAATCTCTCTCAATAAAGTGTTCCTACTCTTAACCTCTGTTGTTCCTTAGAATTCATTTATTTTGGAGAATACAAACAGCGTATCTGACATCCAGCAGGTTGGGAGTTACATTATTTCCCCTCTATGCATACATGTTCTCATCCTACTGTGGTGGAACAAACCATCTTCAGACATAATAGTAGCCCAAGGAAACAACTTAATTTTAGTTCTCCTGCTTACTAGCGTTAGTGTTTGAATCTCAGTCCCCTTCCTTGTACTGTACCAGTAACAATACTTCCCACAAACTGAGATGAGAGGTGATGTAAGTACCTAGTCTTAGAACGCAGGAGGGTGGTAGTTAATCCCTCGTCTCTTCCCCCAAATTTCCATACAGGTAGGAGTGCGAATGGAAATCTGAGCCGCTTCCAGGCTCCAGTGCAGGCGCTCAGCCTCATGCTTAGAAGGGCTCTGCCCTCAAGGTGTGTTGTAGTTAGAGTTTGCAAGCAAACAGATTTAATATAGGACACATAATTTTTTTTAATTTTTTTTTTTAATTTTATTTTAAAGACAAAAGAATGGAGACATATGAACCAGAAAAGCCATAAACAATACAGAAAATACAAAGTTATACAGAATATAGTAGGGAATTAGAACTGGATGTTGTATTACATAGTTATCTTCACATTAGTTAACACAAAAA
>PVLD010015853.1:0-17898 GCA_004027595.1 Dinomys branickii
TTAGTGGACAGCTTACTTTAGCACAACCGGTGGGAAAATTGGGGATAAATACATGGTTATGTCAAACATTGACAGAACCTTTGAACTTTAGCACTATGCAGACTGTTTCATGTGCATTCAAAATTCACAAGTCCTTCACACCTAGATTTACACATTTCATCTTACTAGGTAATTTGTAGTCTACCTGCTTTCTTGGAAAAAAAAAAAAATAAAGATAATACAGTCTTTAAAGACATGAATACGTTAAAATGAGGGAATTTTTTTTAGAGCAGATTCTAATCCAATCTGACTGGTATCCTTACTGGAATTTTGGACACATACAGGGGAAAGATCATGTAAAAACAGAGTGAGATAAGAGATGCAAGCCAGAAAGAGATGCCTTAGAATGATCTTGAACTTCAGTGCTTCAAAATCATGAGAAAATAAACTTGTGTTTGTCAAGCTGTCCAGTCTGTGGTTCTCATTACAGCAGCTCTAGCAAACAAATCCACCTAGCGCTTGTCCCTCCACCCTGCCAGTCCAGTGTGGCCACATCATCAGAGTGAAAGGAGCTGTGGACTGTTGAACCAGTATCCCTGTTTTCCAGATGGGCACATCAAGGCCCAAGGAAAGGAAGAGGTGGAACGAAGCCATATGGGAGGTGGTCACTGAGCCTCCCTTGGGGTCATTTTGGTCAAAAAGAAGCTGAGCCATAGAGGGGTGGGTTTGGCAGCACTAAACCACCTGAGCTGAGCAAATGTAGAGGCAGTTCCCAATGGAACACTGCGCTGCTGCTCTGAGGTTGGGTATAAATGGCAGATTCACAGGTCTGATGGCCCGCCTCTGTCCCATGGCAGCCACCTATCACATGCTGGATATGGCCCCAGAAACATTGCGAGTGCCTACAAGAATAGATCTTTCTGGGCTGACACCAGAAATCTATGATCTGGAGCCATTGCAGGGTTGTGAAAAGAAGAAAAAGGGGGAAGGAGGAGCATAACAGCGAGTCAGATCTGTCCCTGAACCCCAAAACCTCTCACTGAGAGCCACATTGCATAAATCAGTGGTAATTTTTTTATTTTAAAGAGAGTAGTAAAAAAAGGAATAATAGCAACATATCAATATCACAGACATAAACAAAACAAAACAAGAACATTAAAAATGACACAGGGTTTCAAAACAAAATGATAAAAATGAACAGTGGTTGTTGTATTACATATTGTTATCTTTGACTATGTTGCTCAGATTACCGGATGTAAGAATGGAAGACTGTTCAAACCATTAAAGAGAATGAAAAATTATTAAATAAAACATTACAGACAATACAGAGTTTCACTAGACAAGATGGGAGGAATTCACCATTGGTTGTTCTATTGCATATTGTTGTCTTCAAATCAGTTGCTCAGATTACCAGATATAAGCGTGTAAAATTGGTCAAAGTATAAAATGCTTATTTTAAGCATTGGCTGTCCCTTTCAATAAACCACCAGACATCAGCAGTACAGTTATCCCAGCTATCTATCTATGTATCTATGTGTATATGTATATATATATGTATATATATATACATTGCCTTCCTTCTTTCTTTTTTCCTTTCCCTCATCCCAAGTGTTCCTTCCTTTGAGTGATGTCTTTCCCTTTCATATCATCTGTTGTACGTTTTGAGTTTTATTTATTCTTTCAGGTTCCTACACCAGGGAGACAATATGATGTTCACACACATGGGTCCGATTTATTTCACTTACAAGTATGGTCTCTAGTTGCATCCATTTATCTACAAAAGCCTTTTTTATAGCCAAGTAATGCTCCATTGTATAAAAATACCACATCTTTTTTATCCATTCCTCAGTGGATGGGCATTTGGGATGTTTCCAAGATTTAACTATAACAAATTATACTGCTATAAACATGGGTGCATATATATCACTGTGGTGTGATGTTTTTAATTCTTCTGGGAAAATACTCAATAGGGGAATAGCTGGGTTAAATGGGATTTCTAATCTTAGTTTTGTGAGGAATCTCCAAACTGATTTCCACAGTGGTTTCACCAATCTACACTCCCACCAGCAGTGGAGTAGTGTTCCTTATTCCCCATGGCCCCTCCAGAATTTGTTATTGGTTGATTTCTTGATGAGAGCCATTCTTTCTGGAGTGAGATGGAATCTCAGCATTGTTTTAATTTGCATTTCTCAAATAACTAATGTTGTTGAACATTTTTTCATGTATTTATTCACCATTAGTATTTATTCATCTGAGAAGTGTGTATATATCTCAGATGCCCATTTTGGGATTGAGTCTTTGATTGGGGGGGTCTGATTTTTTAAAATTCTTTATATGTTCTAGATAGAAGTCCTTTGACTGAGGGCCAGTTGGCTAAAATTTTTCCCAATTTGTGGGTTTTCTTTTTACTCTGCTGGTGATTTTTTTAGATGTGCAAGTCTTTTCAATAAGATGAGATCCCAGCTGTTGATTCTTTGAAGTGTTTCCCATGCAATTTGGTTTTTCCTCATGAACTCTCTGCCCACCCCATGTCTTCAAGTTTTTCACCAACTTTCTCTTCCAGTAGATTTAGTGTTTCTGTTTTAATATTTAGGTCTTTGGTCCATGTTGACTTCAGTTTAGTACATGGTGATAGACATGGGTCTAGTTTCAGTCTTCATCATGTGGAAAACCAGTTTTTCCAGCACCGTTTATTAAAGAGGCTGTCTTTCTACCAGTGAATGCATCTGGGCCCTTTGTCAAAGATAAGGTGGCTGAGTTTGTTTGTAATTGTAGCTGCATCTTCTGTTCTGTTTCATCGATCTTCAGGTCTGTGTTTTGCCAGCACCATGCTGACTTTATCACAGTAGATCTGCAGTATAATTTCAAGTCAGGAATTGTGATGCCTCCTGCTTTTCCTTTGTTACTCAGGATTGCATATGCTATTCTAGGCCTCTTCTGGTTGCAGATGAATTTTAGGAATGTTTTCTCTAGATCTGTGAGGTATACTAATGGTATTTTAATTGGGATTGTGTTGAATCTGTGTAACAATTTTCGGATTATGGCTATTTTCATCATGTTAGTTCTTCCTATCCATGAGCAAGGAATATCTTTCCATTTTCTAAAATCTTCTTCAGTCTCTTTTCTCAGAGTACTATAATTTTCACTGTATAGATCTTTTGCTTCTTTTGTTAGATTGATTCCCAGGTATTTCATTTTTGTAGATGTGATTGTGAAAGGTGTGGTGTCACTAATTTCTCTCTCAGTCCGTTTGTTGTTTGTGTACAGGAATGCTACTGATTTTTGAGTGTTGACTTTCTATCCAGCTGTGCTAATGAATTTGGTTATTAAATCTATAAGCATTTTGGTGGGGTTTTGGGGGTCTTCTGTGTAGAAGAATATCATGTCATCTGCAAATAATGATAATTTCACTTCTTCCTTTCCTATCCTTATTCCTTTTATTTCTCTCTCTTGTCTCATTGCTCTAGCTAATATTTCCAGAACTATATTGAATAGGAGTGGTGACAGTGGACATCCTTGTCTTAGTCCTGATTTTAGAGTGGAAGCTTTCAACTTTTGACCATTTAGTATGATGTTAGCTCTTGGTTTGTCATAGATGGCTTTGATCAGATTGAGGTAAAGACTATCTATACCGATTTTCTGTAGGGTTTTTATCATGAATGAGTGCTGGACTTTATCAAAGACTTTTTGTGCATCAAAGAAGATGATCATGTGATTTTTGTCTTTGGCTCCATTGATACGGTGTATTACATTAATTGATTTGCATATATTGAACTATCCCTGCATTCCTGGAATGAATCCCACTTGATCATGATGTACAATCTTCTTGATGATTTGTTGTATTCTGTTTGCTAGTATTTTATTGAGAATTGTTGCATCTATATTCATTAGGGAGATTGGGCTGTAGCTCTCGTTTTGGTTCGGTCTTTCTCTGGTTTTGGTATTAAGATAACACTTGCCTCCAGGACTGAGTACGGGAGAATTCCTTCCCTTTCAATTTCATTGAAGAGTTTGAGAAGAATTGCTGTTAAATCTTCTCTAAATTTCTTGTAGAATTCAGCTGTTAAACCATCAGGACCTGGGCTTTTCTATTACCAAGTTTTTTATTACATTTTCAATCTCACTGGCTGATATAGAGTTATTCAGTATTTTTACATCTTCATTCAGCTTTGTTAATTCATATGCATCTAGAAATCTGTCCATTTCATGTTTTCCATCCTATGAGAATAAAAATTTTCAAAGTAGGTATTGATGATCTTCTGAATTTCTACAAGATCTATAGTGATTTCACCCCTTTCATTCCTTATTGCATGAATTTCGGCTTTTTCTTTCCTTTAGTTCATAAGGTTGGCTAGGTGTTGGTCTATTTTATTTATTCTTTCAAAGAACCAACCCTTTGATTCACTAATTCTTTGTGTGGCTTTTTAGTCTTCATTGCATTAATTTCTGTCCTGAGCTTTATAATTTGCCTTCTTTGGGCTTTGCATTTGACTTGCTCTTTTTTTTTTTTTTTTTTTTTTTTTTTGCTTGAAGCTTGAGGTGCTGCATAAGATTGTTTACTTGTGCTCATTCTGTTTTCTTGAGGTGGGAATTCACTGCTATAAATTCCCCTCTGAGGACCGCTTTCATTGCATCTCACAGGTTCCTGTAAGTTGTATCTACATTTTCAGTTCATTGTAAATATTTTTTAAATTCTACTTTGATTTCATCTGTGACCCATTCATTGTCTGGGAGGGTGTTATTTAATTTCCATGTGTTCATGGAGTTTTTGTGATTTCTTTTGTCATTAATTTCCAATTTCATTGCACTATGGTCAGATAGTATGCGTGGGATAATTTCAGTTCCTTTGCATTTACTTAAGCATTTTCTATGTGTTAGCATGTGGTCTACTTTAGAGAATATCCCATGTGCAACTGAGGAGAATGTATATTCTGATGCTGTGGATGCAACACTCTGTAAAAGTCTACTAAGTCCATTTGTTCACAAGTCCGGTTAAGTTCTGTTATTTCTTCTCTGATTTTTTGTCTATTTGATCTATCTCTTTGTGATAACGGGGTGCTAAAGTCCCCTGTTATGATTGTGTTGCTACTTATTTCATTTTTCATGTCTGTTAAAATGTCTTATATAGTTGGGTGCTCCTGTGTTTGGTGGATAGATGTCTATGATTGTTATCACTTCCGCTTAAAGTTTTCTCCTCACAGGTATGTAGTGACCTTCTTTATCTCTTTTTATTGTTCTTGGTTTGAAGTTAACATTGTCTGCAAACAGAATAGCTACACCTGCTTTTTTCTGGGTTCCTGTCACATGAAGTATCCTTTCCCATCCTTTCATTTTCAGTCTATGAATTTCCTTTTAAGTTAAATATGTTCCTTATATAAAACATAGAGTTGGATTTTGTTTCTTGATCCACTCTGCCATTCTGTGTCTTTTGATTGGTGCCTTGAGACCATTTACATTGATGGTTCTAACTGATCTATATTGGCTTATCTTTGTCATGTTATTTTCCTGCTCCTGGATCCTCCTCCCTCCCTCTGTTTAATTACTTGCTTTGTCTGGTGGTTCCTTTCTGTTGTTGTTCTTGAAGTTGTGGTCTTTTTTATCTCTTTCTAGAATATCTTTTAGTACTCTTTGTAGGATTGGTTTGGCGCTCATGAATTTCTTCAGTTGTTCTTTATCATGGAAATATTTTATTTCTCCATTAATTTTGAAGGATACTTTTGCAGGGTACATCCATATGGGTTAGAAGTTGTTTTCTTTCAGTCCCAGAAATACTTCAGTCCAAGCTCTTCCTGACTTGATGGTTTGTGTTGAGAAATCTGCGATGATTCTGATGGGCTTTCTTTCATAGGTGATGAGTTTCTTTTCTTTAACATCTTTTAATATTCTGATCTTGTGTTGAATTTCTGGGTGTAGATTTATTTTGGTTATCGCTAATTGGAGTTCTATATGCTTCACTTAACTGCATGTCCAATTCTTTTTCCATGCCTGAAGAATTTTCTGCTTATTTCTGCAGATAGTCTTTTTATATCATTTGTGTTAATACCTGCTGTTTCATTGCCACCTATTAATCTTGAATTGCTTTTCTTTGCTTCATCTTGCAGTTGTTGAATTATTTCTTGGTTCCTTGTTATTTTTAGGAGATCCTTTCACATTCGTTTGTGGCAACACTGTCTTCAAGGTCTGAAAGTCTATCTTCAGTCTCACTCAAGTGGTTTTGGCCACTTTCAAGGGAAATTTTAATTTCCTGGGTATCCATTTGAATCTGTGTCATGCATTCTAGTTCTTTTCTATATTGTTCATGCAAGTTTTCCATGAGTTTTCTATGCTTCTCTATTTTCTTATCAATGTCTCCTTTGTATGCACTGAGCAATTCTTTGATTATTGTTGTGATTTGTTTTTTTACCTGAGATTATTTCTGACCTGATGCCTTCTATGGCTTGATGGAGTTGTTTCTTTACTCCAGTTATGATCATTTCTGAAGTTTCAGGTGTATGACTTCTAAGGTCTTCTGTGTTGATGTCTTCTGGACTTGGTCTGGGTGGTGTAGAGGCCTGAGATTGCAGTTTTCTCCTTTGTTTTGTCATTCTTGAAGATCCTGAGTTTCCCTGGAGCTCAGTCTCACTCCCACTATGGTTTGGGAGTGGTGGAGTGAGGATCCAAAGGTCTCAAGGGCTCAATATGGCTCCTGTGCTGGTGTGTAGGAGCAAGGTAGGGTCACAGATGCTCCCTAAACTTTCTTGGGTTCAGTTGGTCCTCAGGTCTGTGGGGAAGGGGCAGGGGGCGGCTCACTGGAGTTTCTGAAGCTGTTCAGGGTTCAGCCTGTATTCCACAAGGGTGTGTGGGGGTGTGCAGGTCATGGTCACTGAGGCTTCAAACATTGCCCAGGACCCAGCCTGGTTCCCACACCAGTAAGGAAGGGGTGAGAGCCAAGTCGCTGAGATGGCTAACTCTGTCCCTAGGTTCAGCTTGGCTCCCTTGGGGGTGCAGGTGGTGATGTGAGCAGCCACTGAAGCCTCAGAAGGTGTCCAGGTCTCCACCTGCCTCACACACTGGTCAGGAAAGTGCAAGAGTGGCTCACCAGGGTTCCTGAAGATGTCTGGGGTTCAGCTTAGCTCCTTCAAGGATGCAAAGGTGCAGGGAGTAGCCACTGAGTCCCCAGAAGGTGTCCAGGCTGAGCCTGCCTCACACATAAGTCAGGGAGGCTTGGGGGTAGCTCATCAGGGTTCCTGAAGATATGCAAGGCTCAGCCTGGCTCCCCCTCAGTGGTAAATTTTGATTCGATTTCTCATCGTGTTGTATTTACTAATACACTCATTGTATCAGATGCAGATACCCTGAATGAATCCAGTGTTGTGTAAGGAAAGTGGAGATTCATTTGGACCAACTGATCAGACATAGCCTTCTGGATAGGCCTCTAGCCACTGAGGAGGGGGCAGAGAGGTGGCACCCCTCTGGTCAGATTTCATTTCTGGTGTCCACCCCATCACTGGATTTGCTCCCTGGCTCCAGACAGCTGTGAGACTTTTCCCACAGTGCTGAACATTGAGAAATGTCACCCTAGGGAGAAAATAATAGGAAGAGAAGACACAGCCCTTCTTGCTAGAAGAAGTTTTTAGTCTGAACAGTGAGAGCAAGATCTTTCTGAAGTCATGATTAGTTCTTTCCAGCAGAGCCTTGTGGGTCTGAGCATGATTACTGGACTATTTGAAAGTATTCACCATCTTCTACCAATCCTGTGTGTTCAGAGGCAGCATTTATGAATGAGGAAAATAAACATCTCTCAATTAATACTTTGGGTGAAAATTGGACACTAGGATTGGACTGCTCCTGGCAAATACCCACAACCCTGCAGAAACACCTGGCCTTCATGATTGCATCTTCTGTTGTCAAAATGCACAGTGTTCCTGTGCTCTATTTATCATTAGTTAAATGGCTATCAGTAGGACTTGGTTCCATGATGGAACAAAGCTTTCTCTGGGCATGACAGGGTCTTGTTACCTATAAGGAGGAGGTTCCCTCATCAGAGACCCCAGAAAGGGCAGAAGGAGGGCCAAGAGAGGCTCAGAATGCCTCTGGTTCCTGTGTCCTTCACCACAAGACTGTCAAAATGTCTGAGGTTTGGCTAGGTGTGGTGGTGCATGCCCATAATTCCAGCATTTGGGAGGCTGAGGCAGAAGGATTGTTGCAAGTTTGAGACCCATCTGGCCTACAAAGTGAGCTCAAGGCCAGCCTGAACTGTATAGTGAGACTGTCTCAAAAAGACAAAATAAAAGAAAGAAAGAAAAAGTGTCTAAGAGGGAGTTCAGGGTCTAAGAGGAATGCTAAACTGGAACCTTCTCGTTGGAAACTTCTAGGACTAGAAACTTAAAACCTACAGCAAGGTACTAAAAGTTGCAGCACTTTAGGACCTAAAGGTAGGCATTATAGATTAGAAGCTATGAACTTGCAGGATGTGTCTTAGGAGCCATGGCTTCTTGAATATTTGTGCACTTTTCCCCTATTATCCTCTTTTGATGACCTATTACTATCTTTTTAAAATTGCAGTCTGCCTCAGTTGCCCTAAAGAAACCAGAATAAACTCAGTTAAGGTCCGTTGTATAGGCACAGTGCTCAGAAGGAACATTTATGTTTTGTTTTGTTTTGTTTTGATTTGATTTGATTTGATTTGATTTGATCTATGTTTATTACTACGAACATATTAGTGAAACAATTTTCTAAGATCAAGTTACCAAGACTGACCCAGGAAGACTACTATTTGAACAGACACATTATACATGAAGTAAACTGAGAAAAAATTGTGGAGAAATTGTTTCTCCAAAAGGCTCTAAGCTCAGATGCTCTATAGATGAGTTCTTTCAGATGGTTCTAGAGCATAAAGATAGAAAGCATCCAAATTCCTCTGTAAGGCTAACAGAATTTTATGGTAAAAAAATCAGTGAAAGATGTGTAACTAAGCAAATACATGTAAAATATACATGCAATACATACACAGACCAGTCTTAATTTTTAATGTAGAGGCAAAAGTCCCAAAGAAAAAAACAAATAAATCATATCCAGGAGATATTAAAAGAATAACCCAATGTGACTAATACTGTACTTATCTCTGGAATGTAATGACTTCAGCTATGGAGGTATGCAAAAGTTCACATCAACATGTCACAGAAAAGACCATAAGTTCATCCTCACGAGCTCTAAGAATTTTTAATGTAATATTTTTGTGAATTAAAAAAGGAAAAAACTTAGCAAACTGCAAGACAGAATCTTACACCTGTGAGCCACATCCTCTTACCATGAAATAGCTGCACACCCACTAAAATGAGAAACAAGGCAACATTGTAAGACTTCTATAAGAAATATACATTTCCTATTTCTAACCATCCTTACAAAAGAAATTATATTTTAAAGCCAGACATTGAAATATAATTATTTGAAGTTGTCAGGGTCCACAAAAGAAAAAAATCCAAGATAAAACCAGTGAAAGCAAGAGTTGAATAAAGTGACAGTTACAAGCTTAAAATTCACCTATCTATATGTCACCAACACACTAGAAATAGCTGATTAGAAGACTCAGTGGGGGGAAATAGTCTATTTAAATTAGTGGCAAAATAATAACAATGAATCTAAAAATAATATTTTAAAATATGCAAAGTCTATTAGAAACATTCATAGAAAATGTCCTGGGAGCCATAAAGCAGAGGTGAAGAAATATGTTCTGGACAGGAAAATTTCCCAAATTTTTTTAAAAGGGGAATTATCAATGCCAAGGGGGCAGGTGCAGCATCCACAGAACACATCCTCACAGACCGTCCAAGTCCTGGAGAGGAAGCAGCAGGAACATAGGAGGGCAGCCCCTCACGGCACGTTCAGTGCGGCAGTCTCTCTGCCCAGAGAAGAGGCGCTTGGACCCAGAGCACAAGAGCACTTGAAATCAGCTTTGGAGCCGGACAGCACAAGTTCTCTTTGTTCAATCATTATTAGTTATTCATTAAGATAAAATTCAGTAGGACTGTGAGTGCCTTCTCATGGAGAAAGCAACAAACTGCTGTCGGAGTCACCTTTGTCAGTCCCTCCAGCCATTTGATGCCGGTGGCATTGGATGTGGCACTGAACCAAGTCACTAAAAGCAGTTCAGTAAGACCGTGGGAGACGCCCCTCAGAGGGCGTGCACAGCTCCAGCATCAGGTGCGGTTTGCTGTTACTGTTGGAGAAGGTAGCGGGTAGCACCATGCGCCAAGGAGCACAAAGGACTCGTTCCTCAGTGCTTAGAGCAAGCAGTTTGCTCTTGAGGGGAATTCACAATTGGATGTCATGGGAAAATAACCCTAGATAAATAAAGAACATATGTGAAGTTAAATTAATGTAAAAAACTAATTAGAAAAAAATATGAATAGGGTGGCAGAACGCATTGAAACTCCAGGAAGGTAAGGATTTCTGTGTTTTGTTTATTGCTATCTGCCCAGCATCCAGAACACTGCCTGCCACATAGTAGGTGCTTTATGTAGTCTTTGAAACAATGAATGAATAAATGAATCATTTCTCCATTATAAATTTTGTGATTATGGCCTTTGTCACATTTTCTATGTGGACTTTTTTCCTTTAGTTATGGTGATTTTTTAAAAACCTCCTTATATATTAAGGATAATAACCCTCTGTACATTATACAGTACAAATAACTTCTCAAATTTGTCTTTTTCCATTCATTTGAATTATTTACATACTCAAAAAATGTGTTTGTGTGAAGCTAGCCAGTTAATTCAATTCTCTCTGGTAACTCTGTCAATCATTGTGGGAAGTCCTTCCCAGCTCCACTGAGCTAAGGAGGCTGTCGCTGCCCCCTGTGATATATTCTGTCACTTCACCTGCAGGGCTGGCCCTTCCTCTTCAGAAGGGGTCAGCTTCACAGCATCTGATTCAGAGGGTTCCCCATCCTGATCCGCCTCACCAAGCCTAAAGCTCCCTCCCTTCCAGATCACTGCCTTGCATAATTACTAGGTGAGGTCATGTGTTTAGGATACCATTGCTCTATCACCATGGAGATGATAAGATGTCCAAGGGATTGGCTAGAGGCCTCCTGTGCAGGATAAAGCCAAGGGAGAAAGTAGAGGAAGAGACATGCTCATTAGCAGAGGACTCAAAACCTGCCCCAGGAGCCCATGAGGTCACCCTGGTGCACAGCATCCCAGGTGTCAGATCTGTTTGGAAAGCCTGGAACCTCCCAGCCCAGCTCAGCTTGGAACCCGTGAGCAACACTTTCAGAAGAACTCCAGCCCTTGTGAACTCCAGAGCTCCCAACCTGACCTCAAGTTGGTGAAAGTCCTTCCACAGAATTCCCAGCTCATTTTCCTTGTTTCATCTCAGAATGTAACTCTGTTTCCAGTCACTTCACCACATTGTCCTTATCCTCCCGGTCCCTCTCTGCTCCAGGTTAAAATGTACTCTCCCCTCTTCTTCCAGATCAGCCTCTCCAAGGCAAGCATCTGACTGCCTTGCTCATCCTGTAAAATAACTTCAGTGCTTAACCATTAGAGGGAAACATACCTAAATTCTTCATGATCTGGGCCCTGCTCCTATTTTCCACCACCCCTTACCATACCTTTCTTTATATTTTGCCCCAATTTTATTCTAAAACTCTGCTTTTACTTCTTGTTGATACTGCTGGGATAGGCAGAGTCTTATGAAGGTCCTAAATAAAGAGACAGAAAGATAGGCAGACAGATATCTCACTGCTTTATATAAGGAAATTAGGACTCAGAGTAGCTAAATAACTTACCTAGGGTCACATAGATTTTAAGTAGCAGAGCTGGATTCAGACTCACAGCTTTCCAGCTATTAAAGTCATAGCCCTTCTTCTACTAGCTAGAGTGACCAACCCAAACTGTTATCCCACAGTCATCTGTTTTAACAGTGAAAGTCTCACATCCTGGGGGACCTGTCAGGCCCCAGCAAAGCTGGATGGTTGGCTACCTACCATCATCCCTGGCTGCTCTGTCTTGTACCCAGAATTCCTCTCTTCCTTGGTGTCCTCTGTTCTAAAGCTAAAAAGAAAGCATGTCACTACCCACACCCACACAAAGTCTGTGCACATCAATGGGCCCTCAGACACAGCCCCTCTGCAGTTGGGAGAGAATGAGGACGGCTTCATTCTTGCACAGCACACTGTTCTAGAGATAGGCAGGGTGAGAAGTGGAAGGAGCCCAAAGAAGGCACAGCTCCATCGCTGGGTGAAAAAAAGAGTTCAGACTGGGCTGGTTCTGATTTACTCAAACGCATCCCCCTACTCTGAGGAGGAACTCTTGGAATCAAAACCATCTGACCCATGTCAAAACACCAGTATCACAGCCTGCCCCGCGGGCAGCACGTGAGAGACCAGTGCTCAATCCAGGCAGCATCCAGTCCCTCCTGACTCCACCTATGATGAAAGCAGTCCTGAGCCCTCTGTGCCCCGCACAGTGACGCCCTGGATGGGCTACCAGAAGTGTTAGTAAACGATTTTAGCTGTTGGAGTAAAATAGAAGAGAAAGGGTCAAGGATGAGAAGAGACGCTGGGAGGAGACTGGTATCCAGAAAACCCAGGAGCAAGGCCCACAGTGCAGAGGCCCAATCAGATATTTGTATCAAGAACAGTCAAAATGAGAAGACTTCCATGTTCCCTCCACTGGCAGAGCACTTGGGTCACACAGCACTTTCATTAGCAACATTAGCTCACATTACGCTCTGCGTCCAATCTCTGGGGTAGGAATGGCAGTCATTATTAGCTTCATTGTGAAATAGCAAATCTAAGGTACGGAATGGCAGTCATTATTAGCTTCATTGTGAAATAGCAAATCTAAGGTACGGAAGGGTTAAGTGACCTCACAAGACCACAGCTGCTAACAAATGGAGCCACACTTACACCCAACCTATCATTTCTGATCTGATCTCTGCAACAAACCCTCTAACAGCACTTACGAAATGCCAGGCATTGTTCAGACATTCTTTTGTTTACCCTGAATTCTGGCCCTGAATTTTCCTCATTGTTCCTCAGCGCCTTCAGCTCCTTCAGCTCCTGTGCTGCCACATTCCTGAAAGATACCCTTATGAAAAGCAAATGTCACCTTGTTGTAGCCAGGGTTTACAAGGGAAGCAAAACAGGACACATAATTTACAGGATTATTTTATAATAGTTACCCAAAGAGTCATATACAAAGAGAGTGCAGGAAATCTGTCCACATACTAAAGATCCCAAAGAATCCAGCTGAAAGCCTAGATCCCATGACAATGTCTTGCATGAGTCCAGCTAAAGATCTAAAGCCCATGACAATGCCTCATGCAAATCTGTTCCATGAATTTTCACTGGGAAGGCCCAAAAATCAGTGGTGGAACCTAGAAAATCTGGGCCAGTGGGATGAAGGATCTGTGCCAGCAGGCTGAGGGATCTGCACTGGAGCCAGGAAATGACGTTTAAAGTAAGAACCAGAGCTTACCTGAAAGGTACCACAGCCATCCTCAGCAACAAGAAGGTCCTGAGTTCCTCCGACAATGAGAATAGCCAAGTCCATACCAGGAAAACCAGCGTGACAAGCCTTTCTGGGACATTGAACAATGCACCATCTTCCTCTCCAGAGCCAGAAAGCAACGCTCAAAGTAAGACCAGAGCCTCCTCAAAGTGAACCACAGAGTCTCAGTGACAACAAGATCCTGAGCTCCTTTGAAGGTGGGAACAGCCAAGCTCATCAGGAAAGCCTGCAAGACGAATCCTCCAGGAGAACCAACAGCCTCCAACAGCTCCCTAACAGCTCCAAAACTTCTTCCTCCCTAGTTCTCATTTTTATGATGTTGGAAACAATCTTAAGCTGCCCCCCTCCACATGCAGCACCGCACTGATTCAGTTCAGCTGGGTGTTACAAGCTGACCACCAGTTGTCAATCCACCACATGCCTAATGAACCACAAGGCCCCTTAGGAAGTTAGACTGAGGTCAAAGGTTGACTTCACAGTCCTCATTAGGTCTGTGCAGTTCATTCCACAAACTGAGCAAGTACATGAACACCCACTGTGTGTCAGGACTGGAATGAGATAATCCCTAATCCCGTAGATAGTGGCCAATTCATATCCATGTGTGTGCACCAGAATTCCAGCAAACTGGTGGGATTTCCCAGGAGTAAAATGTGGGAAACTTCAGGCTGTAGAGGGAGCCTGAGAGAAAAGGAAAGGATCCAAGGTCAAACAAAATAAGGACAAAGGGTTATATCCAATACCCTGGTTGGCAGATAATATAGATACTCACCAGCCAAGGAAGTGGTTTGGGCCTTTGTGTTGCATTTCTCATTCACACCACAAGATGTAAACACCCATTCCACAACACAGACAGCCTCTCACCACATTTGGAAGAACTTCACTGACTCCTCCTGGTTTTTAAAACTTTTAAAAATACATTATGGCTTCTCCGGTCTTTTAAAAGTATAAAGCAGATGGACCTAGTGGTCTGTCTCCATGAGGGCAGAGAAAAGAGGTTTTACAGGAACCACTGACTGCTTGTGGGGAACCCCACCCCATATGGCCAGATCCTCTCCCCTCTACCTATCAGAAATCTCTTATTAGAGCTTGAGAAGGCAATGACTGAAGTGTGTGAAGGAAAACACACAGCAGAGAGAGAGTGGGCTCTAGGCCAGTGTCCCATGGAAGTGTGCATGCCTTCCCCTGTGTCTACAGGTGTGGAGTGAAGAGCTTGCCTTAGAGGGCACCCCAACCCAGCAGGATAGATGTCCTTATAAAGAGGGGAACTTACACAGCGTTGTATGCACAGGAGAAAGCACAAGAAGGTGAAGGTGGAAGGGGCTGTAGCCAAGCCTAGGACAGCAAAGATGGCCAGTGAACACCAGTAGTCTTGGGTGAGGCCTGTAGCAGTTTATCCCTCATAGCCTTCCGAAGGCATCAGCTCGACCACCAACACCTTGACCTTGGGCTGACCTTGGATATTCAATCAGTGGAACTATGAGAAATAATTTGTGTTGCCTGAGACATTCAGTTAGTCTTAGTGGGTTATGGCATCCCTGGCCCCCTAACGCACAACCTTTCTCAAGACACCCTGATACCACACTCCTTTGCCCCTCTCCTGACTGCAAATACTCTTGAGGATCTAGATTTGCCTCCTCTGTTATTCTGATTTCTCTGGATAGAAGCACCTGGAGTTCAGCAGCCCACCTCTCGTTTTATTCCCCCACACCACTCTGTTACCTATGGCAATTTCAAATTGAATTGAAAGCCACATATCTGCCAAATTACTTATAACCAACTTTAAATCAACTTCTCCCAGACTCAGAGGCCCAGCTTCTCACCTGCCTGTGAATGTATAGCAGACATCTGAAACATCTGAGGCCCAAACCCACCCCAAGGAGCTGCACAGCAATTAGGTCAGTGTCCCAAAGAAAAGAAACATCTTCCAGGCCAAGTCTCAGGAGCAACTGAAGGGAGGGAGGTCATTCCTCCCCTGCATGTTGATGGGACAGGTTTGGAGAACAGTAAATCCTGGGTATTCAGGGGATAAAGGTGCTGTGCCTGCCTGCTTGTCTGCCTTAGATTCTATATCCGGAGTCCTCCAATGCATTTCCAGTTGAGGCTACAACAATAAATCCTCGGAGGCCCCCTGACCTGCAGGGAGGCCTGAGTCCATGAATGATACCAAACTCTATATGTACTGTAGTATATTTATTTTATATGTACATACCTATGATGAGTTTAATTTGTGAGTCTCAGTAAGAGGTTAACACTAACAAATAATAAAGTAGAACAATCATAATATGATATTATAGAGTTGCCAACATCACTCTTCATGCACTTTCGGGCCACTCAAGTATAATAAGGGTCTTTTAAACATAGGCACTGGGACACTATGACGGCCCAGCTGACACCTGAGACACCTGCCAGGTGACTTGTGGGCGGGGCACTTATACATGGAGCTACCCCTGGACAAAGGGATGAGTCATAGCCGGGAGGGATGGAGTGGGCCAGTGAGATTCCTCACCCTGCTCAAAAGGGGACAATTTAGAACTTACAAATTTTTTATTTCTGGAACATTTGATTTAGCTGACCACAGGTAACTGAAGCCATGGAGGGGGGAGAGTTGCAGTAAGCAGGAAGGAACCCTTCAGAATTATTACATACAAGCCTAAATGTACCATGTAAAGAATAGTGACCCTTCCTTTTATATTTAAAACTAGTTAGCAGACTTCTGGTAAGATGGCGACCTGGTAAGCAGCAGAGAAAGATCCCCCCCAGAGGACTGACAACCAGATACTGAAATACACCAACATGAGAAAGACAAGAAGGAGAGAAATGGGTTCACTGGTACCCTAAACCCAGGAAAGATCTGAAATGGAAATTGAAACTCTCAGAAACAGCAAACAAGACCTCCCCTGGAGAAAAGGCTCAGAGGGCCGCCAGGCGCAGTTAGAGGAAGAGGAGGAGGAAAAGGAAGGAGCCACCGCTCCGCACACACCCTCAGCCCGCTCCCTCATTCCAGCACTCACAGCTTCAGCCTCAGAGGCCCCTGCTCGCGGAAGCATGCCCAATAGGCCAGGGAAGAGTGTAGTCCTGAGAGCTGGTTCGAAATCAGAGAGGAGAAAGTGCAGCCTGAAAAGGAAGCAGTGGCGGTAAGGAGTGGTCGAATCCCATGTGAGGATGGGAGGTTACAAAGGCCATTGAAGCAGAATCCTCACTCTGCTGAAATCTTTCTAATCAGTGCCCTGAGGCAGGCTGGAGTCAAGGCAACCAGCGAGCAGCCCACCATACCCAGCTCTATGCCTGCCCCAAGGATATGGCCTCAGACCTCTACACTGTGTGAGCAAATACCAGCGAAGAGTAGCTGAAAGCAGTGGAAGCAACCCCAGGACCACAGTAATTCCCAGGGATCCAGTCAAAAAACAAAAGGGAGCTGGAGCACAACAGAAAGAGTGATCTGCAGACAGAGGTGGGCTACACGGCCCTATGCCCTTCTCACTCCAACACAAAGCAGGAAGCCTGAGCTGAGCTACCGGGATTCAGCTCCCACCCTGAACTCCCTCTCTGAGCACCATGAGTCCTGGTGGCCCGAGCAGGCACCATGTGATCCTGACAACAATCGGCTGAGTCAACGGGCTTCAGGACTCACCCTAAACTACTAATATGAGCACCAAGAGAGACTCCAAACTGCTTGCATATATGAAAAATGTACGAGCCCATAGCATCAAACTACATGAAAAGCAGCAGTCCTGGAGCCAGAGACAACAACATACTCTATACAGCAGACCCAAGAAAATCCTCCAATTCTTTCTGAGAACTAATAACTAAACTTAGTACACACCATGGACTACCCATGGTGAGCACAGGTGGAGGAGATCTCATGCCACTTGTGCCCAGCTTTGTAAGTGCACCCAATGCCCAACAAGGCTGAGTGATGGGGTGAGTTGAAGTCATGGAACTAGGGTGTAGACCCGCCTCTCTAGCTGGAAGGGGATAGTCTCCAAAGACACTAATGGCCTATGAGGGGATACCAGGCACTCTGGCGGGGAGCTCGGAGGCCTAAGGGGAGAGGGGCCTCCCTCCGAGTTGCATTAGAATTCTGAAGACCTAGACTGGGCCTCTGGCAAAGCGGCTTTGGGACAGAGTCCGGGTCACCCCCAAGGACTTAGATCGGCTGGGGAGCACCCCCCACAGGGCATGTCCGGCATTCTGACTGGCCCTCAGAGTGTGCCAGGCACTCCACCCCACCCCAAAGCTCTGTCCAGCCCCAGGGCATGCCAGGTGCTTTGCCAAGCCCCAGGGTGTGCCAGGCAGTCTACCTGGCCCCCAGGATGAGCCAGGCACTCCACCCAGCCCCCCGGAGCATGCCAGGCTTTCCACCCCACCCCTAGAGCTCCACTCAGCCCCCGGGGCATGCCAGGTGCTCGTCGAAGCCCCCAGG
>PVLD010015853.1:17998-47075 GCA_004027595.1 Dinomys branickii
GAGCACTGCCCACCCCCCAGGGCCTGCCAGGCACTCCGCTCCACCCCCAGAGCTCTGCCTAGCTACTGGGGCATGCCAGGCACATTGCCCGGCCCCCAGGAAGGCCCTCAAGACTTGCCTGAGCCTATAGATGTGGATGCTCTGACAGAGTCTGGCAGCTCACTGTGTAACCCCGCCTACACTTCTGGACACTCAGCGGCGGTGAGGGCTTGCCAAAGGGTGCTTCTCCACCTCCTGCTATAGCAATTTGTGTACACCCACGTAATATACAGCGTATTTAGAAGCAGCCAAGGGGCTGGGGACATAGCTCAGTGGAATAAGCGCTTGCCTAGCAAGCGCAGGGTCCTGAGTTCGATCCCCAGTACCGCAAAAAAAAAAAAAAAAAAAAAAAATAGAAGCAGCCAAGTCTCTGCCCAAAGTAAGAGCATGAGGGAGTAAATAAACCAAAAGTGCAGCTATTACCAGTGGGAAGACCACTGTAGGGTGATAGAACAACGGAGGTGAAGTGGAGAAAAGTGATTAATTGAACAAGTCATCATCTATATAACTGAGTAATAAAGACGAAGATAACGTTATGTAATACAATATCCAGTGGTAACCCCCTACTATTTTCTCTATAATTTGGTATTTCCTTTATTGTTTTTGTGTTAACAAATGCAAAGACAACACTATGTAATACAGCATCCAGTGATGGTTAAAATAAATAAAAAAATAAAACTAGTTACCCACAACCTGGGGGAAGCAGACAGATGAGGAAGGGATGGTGGTCAAGAAGAGAGTAAGGCTTTATATGGAGCAGACTGAGTCATACGAATTAGCACACTCGTGTGTGTGTGTGTGTGTGTGTGTGTGTGTGTGTATTCTTCCAAAAGATATCAGTATTCCTCCAGAGTTAGATCAGAATTCATAATTTGCGCCATAGACTCACAATGTGCTATTTTTAACAATGTGCAAACAAGCCAGCAAATAATATTCAATAACAGAATACCACCAATTTCAAGTACTTCAGAGGCCTGTGTTAAGTATAATTCAAATTATTTTAATTTCTTAGAAATAATACTCCTCTTCTACCACCCTGCTTGAAAGCATGGGAAGAAACTCTTGGACCCATCCCAAGTTCATATCCAAATTGTAGCTTTTTAAAATTATGCTCATCAATGATTCTGGTGAACCACTCCTTCTGCTGAATTTTACGCCAAGATCTTCTGGTATCTCAGAGTCCCCATCCAATCATGCAAGTTCTGCCATCACATGAGCCCCAGAGTGACCTTGTGTCCCTGCCACTAGGCATGACATCACCAGAAGAACATGTGATCTGCGTCTTCAGGGTCACCATCCAATTCCCAGGGCCCAGCTTGCTGAAGGAGGGTTTGAGTGTAAGCAGACACCCAGGCCAGCATAGGACCTTCTGGGCTTAGGGCAGAGACAGCTCCACCCAGGCTCAAGATCACCTGTGAACTGCCTGAGCATTAGAACACCAGTGCTTGTCCAGAAACCCCTCTGAGCTGGGCACAACAAGGGCTCATCCCGAACGAGGGCTAAAGCAGTTTCCCTGCAATAGGCAAACTGCCGGAGTCTGGCCTGGGCCCTCTGACAGACTCTGCTCTTTGCTGCTATTCTCTCTCCACTTTCTATCTCTATGTAAGCCCCCAGACTCTAGGGATCCAGCAAGAGGGACATGTGTGTGCTGTGGTACAACAGGAAAGACCAGAAGAAGGGACATCACACCAAAAATGAGGCTCAGTAGGTAATGTGTTCCTTCCCGCCACACAGCCTTTGCACAGACAAGGCCCTAGACCCACGGCCTCATGTGCGGCACTCATATCCAGCTCACTCCCTGGGAAATGTCCTGGTCGCAGCCTTCCCCAGCAAGTAGAGCTCACATCGGCTTCCTCCAGAAGAGACCACTGCATGGTCTGTTGGGAAGAAAGCATTTAAACTAGAAAATGCCAGGAGCCTCTAGTTTGGGGTCCCACTTAGGGTTTACTTGGAACCAGTTCTAAAGTAAATCTTGGCACCTGAATCTCCATCAGCCTCACTTGGGTTACATGAATTAGGGCCAGATGGATGAAATTATCCTTAAAATGTGAGCAAGATTACAGTACAAGACAGGGAGGAGGGCATAGGCATTCAAAGGTGCAAATGCCTGGGTCATAGAGTGCTGGAGGCCCACCAAGGAGGAGAACATTGAATGTGGTGACAAAGCTCCCAGGCTTGCCAAGTCAGCGTGAGGCTTCACAAGAGGGAGGCCAAGGCACTGACGAATGGGCAGGGTCTGCCCCTGCCACGGAGTGGGTGCATCCCAAAGTCTCTGCCACCCAAGCCCTGCTCCACCTCAAGCTCTACCACAGTGTAGCTCAAAAGGTCCTGGGAACCTGGGAGAACCATCCAAATGTCCTCCAAAGGTGCAACTGCAGGCCAGGGCCATGTCCCCTCTGAGCCTTTTCCCTACTAACAACTGTGGAAATAACGGCAGAAATTTAATACTCATGCAAAGAGAGGTGATATGACAACTCTCAGAACAGGAAAAAGGAAATCTGAAATGAAAACAGACCTGAGACTTAGGCAGGACACAGGGGCAGGTGAGCCAAGACCCAAGAGGTGAGCAGGCAGAAAGATCCAGTGCACAACCAGAAGGTGGAAACACAGGAAGCCAGGCAATGACAGTGCAAGTGAAGGGTGACAGTAGCTCTCAGGAGTTCTCATTGCAAGGAATGAGCTGTTTCTGAGGAGAATACAGCCCAGGGAATTGTGTGCCCCTGCCCTCCCAGCCCCTGCCTCTCCACTCCCAATGTAGTGCCACCCAGTCTCTAATCACTGGGTATGCACTCCACTCCAACAGCATTGCCACAGCAGCAGAGCTGCGGCCTGAAACACATCAGGCTGAGCTGTGTTATTAGCAGTGCCTGCCCACTCCACCAGTGCTTCCCAGCTAGCTAGGCTCCTCTAGTCACCAGCTCTCAGGACAGCCTGGATGCGCCCCAGTGGCAAAAGTTCTGTGACTAGGCAGGTAAATAACTGCCTCTGGCTCTGATCTCTAGACAGAAAAGTAGCCTGCAGTAACATCCACTTCCTGTGCCTCCTTCCTTGGTGATCTCATTCTTTTCTGTAGCTTTAAATGCTGTATCTGGGAGATTATAACTTCCAAGTTTCTCTCCCTGTCCTCCTCTACTTCACTAAGCTCAGCCCTGCACAACCAGCTACTTCCTGGATATCTGATGAGCATCTCAAACTTAACGTCCTCCAAGCCAAGCTCCTGGGCCTCTGCCAGTGACCAAGGTGTGCCGATTCATTTGACTATTAATGTGGCTGGGCCACTGTGCCTAGATGTTTGGTCAAACCTTATTTTGGATATTTCTGAGAGGATTTTTTAAAATTACATTAACATTTAAATTACCAGATTTTGAATAAAGCCAGTTGTCCTCCATAATACAAGAGGGCCTCATCTAATCAACTGAAGACCTGAATAAACTAAAAATCTGGCTTTTCCCAAGTGAGAAGGAATTTTTCCAGCAGATAGCCTCTAGATGTTGACTACACGGTTGGGCCTAACCCATACTATATATTTTAGACACTTCACCTGCTACACTCCTGCAAGCCAATTATTTCGTGTAATTTCTCTATAGATGATGATAGACGAATAGATAAATAGATGATAGATAGATGGACAGATAGATAAGAGAAATAGAAATCGAAGAAGTAGAAATAGAGATGAAGAGAGAGGATGTTTTTACATGGCTCTGGACAGTCTTCCCCTCTCCTGTCTCCTCTCTCCAGGTCCCTCTCCTATGCACGCCCCTTCTGCCATAGCCACTGATTTGCAATTCCTTGAACACACAGTCCTCTCCTACCCTGAGGCTTTGCACTTGCCCTTCTCTCTTCCAGGAATGCTCTTTCCTCAGAATCTCTTGTGTTTTGTTCTCTCCTTGGTCCCAAACAGTGTCCAGAAACCAGATTCATTCATCTTAGTCCACTGGAGCTACTATAACAAAAGGCCATGGAGTAGGCAGCTTATTGAAAATGGGAATTTATTTCTCATGTCTCTGGAGATGGAAACTCCTATGGAGGTGCTGACAGACATGTCTGGTGAGGGCCATCTTCTCCCTATCACCTCATATGGTAGAAGGGTGAGGGTATCTCTGGTGTCTTTTTTTGGTACCTGGAATCGAACTCAGGACCCTGTGCTTGCTAGGAAGGCCACTGAGCTATATTCCCCAGCCCTCTGTTCTCTTCTAATAAGTGTGCTAATCCTATTCAGAAGGGTTCTGTACTCCTAAAGGCTTCACTACCCAATACCTGAGGGTGAGAATTCCAACATACAAATGAAGAAGACGTACTTGGACTGTAGTAGCATTCAATAAACACACATTTGACAAATGAATCAGTGAGCAGATAACATGTGACATCGGGCATGGACAACACAGGATCTCCGATCCTGCTCCTTAGAGCGGCACTTAGGTTCCTAAATCTGTGTGGGCCACACTCATCTTCATCCTGGGCATGCAGGGGAGCACTTGAGGCTGGCAGTGAGCCTTCCCTCCCTGTCTCACACTTGGCAGGGTGCCCAATACAAGTCCTGAGTGTCACATGCACTTGTAATTAAAGTCTCGGAAAAAACTCACAAGGCCTCCACCTAATCTCTAAGACATTCCAGACACTTACTGGAAATGCTGAGCACTGCAAAGCTTGATTTGAGGTTTTGCAAACAAAATGATGATGACAGCATGAGATCTTCACATCCCTCCCCCACAGTCCAAGAGAGCCACGGTTGAGTGGCAAGAGCCCTTATCCTCCAGCCCCCTGTGAGTGGGTCTTCCCTTGACATGCATTCTATGTGGGAAAGAGAAATGCTGGTTCTCCTAGAGATCAAGTGGAATTATTTTCAAGTTATCTTAATCTCTTAGCAGAAGACGCTAACATACAAGGCTGAAGAAAAAAGCCAAGGCCTGAGAGAGGCCCTAGAGACAAAGAACACAATTTTAATCACGCTACACCCAAATCCAGATTGTTCTACTTTGTTCAGCATTAATAACTAACTTTTTCTGTGCCCATGCTATTGTCATGGTAGCCTGTCAGTGAACAAGTGACTAAGAGGCTCAGGGGCCAAGTAGTTCACCATCACCAGACACCTGGTACATCAGTGAACCTGTGTGGACAGCTCCCTAGTGCCAGTGTTCCCCTCATCTCTCTCAGCAGGATGTTCTTAGCCAAGGAGGGGTCTGCAAAAGCTTGTGATCAGCAGAAGTACCCAATCACAACCTCCCTCAATCCTCTTTCATGTGTCCGTCTCCATCACTGAACTCCATGCCTAGACATATGTAATAAAGGAATCCTAACAGCAACTAACATTTTGACACACCTCATGTTTGCAGAAGTCTACGGGTGATAACCCATTTGATCATCACAGCAGACCTAGAGTAGGTTATTATCCCCATTTTATAGATGTGGAATCAGAGGGTCAGAAGACTAAGTAACAGTTCCAAGGCACAGACCAAGGGGTAGGACTGGGGTTTGAGCATAGGCAATTTAATATGGAGCCTAAGCCTGTAACCACCACCAACAACAACAACTCTACCCCACTCCCCGTGCCCACAGAGTGAGCTGGGTGCCTCTTCAGAGCTGCAGACATCAGCTTCCTGCTCAGCACCCCTGCTTGCTGGGCTTTAGCCTCAGGAGCCTCCTGGTTGGAAACACAATGGGCCTGTGGCCTAACCCCTCAACATCCATTCACTCTTCCAGCTGGCCTGCTCACGCCCTCAGGCCTTGTTCTCCCTCAGTGTGTATCCTGTCTTCAGAGTGCCTCCCTGGCAACCCTCTGTCATCTCCAATCATGGGCCATGGATCTGTACCAGTAGGTGGCCTGATAGAAACCAGGCCACACAACAGAAGGTGGAACAGCAGGCAAGTGAACAAATCTCCGTTTGTATTTACAGCCATTCCCCATGACCATGTCCTGCCTGAACTCCGCCTCTTGGCAGATCAGTGACTAGATTTTCAGAGGAACACACACCCTACTTTGCAAGGTACTGAGGTTGCGTGATCCTAATAAGAATCTAATCCTGAAATCATTGCCCGCTCCATCCCCCATCCATGGAAAAACTGTCTTCCCTGAAACCAGTCCCTGGTGCTGAAAATTGTGGGGACTGCTGTTTCCCAAGTTTTCACTCCAGCCAGCCCCTCCTGTCTCTCTCTGCAGTCATCATCACAGGAAATGCCTTCTTGCTTGTTTATCTACCGTTAGCTCCTCCAACACTGCAGTGAACTAAGCTCCTTGAAGGATAGGGAGCTACTGCAAAGTCCCGAAGAGTACTGGGCTCAGTTAGGCACTCAGATAACATTACCAGGTAATGTTATCGTACCTGTAAGTTAGTTGTGCAACAGAAAAAGAAAGGCCCAGAGTCAGGGATCCAGTCTCGCAGACACACTTGGACTCATAGGTGGAACACAGGATCCCAGGATGCCTGCTATAGCTACCCCAGAAGAGGGAGACTTGCTCTGCTGCCAGTGCCCACACTCCCAACCCCAAGCCTTGGTTTCCCTTTGGGGCCTGTAGTCTGATGCCTTCCGTCTGTACATCCAAGTTAGCAATCACCAGCCCACGTGATCAGGGAGCAGCACATGAATCCTGGCTACTACAAGTGAGGAGGTAAATTTTTCATCTTATTTCATTTTAATGAATTTTAAATTAAAAACTGATACCCAAGTCAGTTATTGGAAAATTTTTAAGTATGGTTGGAACAATGTGGATATGTGAATCTATTTTTTCAACACTCAATTTTATGAACTCTAAATACAGATCAAGTATTGCCAACAAAAGTTTAGCATCTGCCTTGAAGTTTTTTTAAGTATAAAACACACTGGATTTTGAAGTCTGAGTACAAAAAAAGAAGGTAAAATACCTCATTAATGTTTTCAAGCGGATAATATGTCAACATGGTAATATTTTAGATATATTGCATTAAATAAAATATGTTATTAAAATTCATTTCACCTATATCTTTTTACTTTTAATGCAGCTACTAAAAAAATTTTAAATTGCATACATAGCTCACATTATATTTCTATTAGACAAGGCTGCTGTCAATAGAATTGAATTTCTGACACAGAAATGGACCCAGTTTGAGTTTAACAGGAATGAGACTGTAGAATTATTGGAGAGAAGAATTTTTCACTGACCTGTTTGGCCCTGGGATGCTAAGGAGAAAGCTGAGGATCACAAGGTCAAGGGGATCCTTTGGTCTAAGAACCACACCAGCAACATAACACAGCCCAGAAAATTGACCAGAAGACTAAATTCCAGAATCTGCTCACAGGGCCCCATTTCTCTCTCATTCAGATCATTTCATTTGTTCATCTCTTCTCTAAAGAGACCTATCCCTCCCCACTACAAATTACATACTGTACTTTTTATTTTAAAATAATTTTTAAATTAAAATAGTTATATAATAATGGGCTTTCTCTCTTACCCAGGAGGTCTACAGGGAAGTCCAGCAGTTTCCCCAAAGCACCATCTAAGGGCAGTGGGAAAGTCTCCCCACCTTTTGATGTTGCCACAAACTCTACAATTTCTGCCTCCATGGCTCCTGCCTAGGAGCTGGAGTCCAGCCCTGCCCATGGAGACTGAACACCAAGGGGTTCCCAGGCAGCAGCTTGTGGGCAAGACTCCTCCCACCCAGAGCCAGCCCAGGACTTCTGGATGGTTCAAGAGAAAGCAGCCGCCAGCCCTCTGGGAATGTCTGATACTTTCATTAGGTGAAGGGAAGGAGGAGTGACCGCCCAAGCTTACTGAAGCTCCTCCTGTACATGATGCCCCTTAAAAGTCAGCCACGCAGAGGGAACACTAAACACACTGAACACATTTCTTACTGAATGACTAGAAAAGCGGCTCAGGACCAAGAGAAGTCCAAAGTCTGGGAAGCCTTCCATGGCGTTTCTCACATGATAAACTTTGCTGAGAAAAGCCCCTCATAAATACACCACAGACCCTTGTTTTGGGATTGCTGATATTTTGAAAGGAGTTCAGACTCCACACACTAGAGAATGAGTTCACAGACTCCTAGGGGTCTATTGTGCGAGTGTTTCTTCAAATGATTCAATGGTTCACCTACAATTTCAACTCCTCCACCTTCACCCCACAGTTCACCCTAAAAGATGTTACAGCCAAAGGAAAGATCCCTCAGCTTGGGGAAGTTTGATTTCTAGGGATGAATACCCCTGAGTGCCCACAGAAGGAAGCTCTGGAAGGTTACAGGAAAGAGACATCTGAGAATGGCACCTGGCCCCAGACCCAGCTCTGAAACCAGGATTTCAGAAGGCCCAGGAGTAATCTTTGGGAATGAAAACATCATCATTGAGGCTGGTGGCAACCTGGGCTTGTCACTGTGCTTTGTAAGCTAATGTTTATGGTAAGCAAAATAAAGTCTTCCCAAAAATGACCACGTCTGGGTGCCCATAGCTGCTGCCTATACAGCATCATACAACAAAGAGAAATTAAGGTTGCAGGTAGAACTGAGGTTGCTAATCAATCACCTTGAAAACAGGGATGTGTCCTGAATTTCCAGTGTCATCACCAGGGTTCTTGATGTAGAAGAGGCTGGGCAGCAGGAGAGTCAGTGTCCAAGGGGTGCAGCCTGAGAAACATGTGTCTAGTTGAAGATGGAGGAATAGGAGATGAACCAAGGAGTCTGGGTAGCCTCTAGAAGCTACAAAGGCAAAAAGAAGGTTCCTTCCCTGGAGCTTCTAGAAGGGAAAATAACCTGCTAATATCTCATTAGCCCAGCCAGACCTACCTTGGACTTCCGACTTCTACGTCTATAAGATAAAGGATTGTGAGGTCTCCAACCACCGCTCATGATAGTCTGTTCAGTTGCAGTAGGAAATCAGCACATAATTCTTCCTTTCTCCACCATCCCCAAATGCCCATCTTCCTCCAAGAACAAGGAAGAAGGTCTGTGGGAAAGAAGCCTGTGTGACTCGTTCGATGCAGCATGGAATGCATCACTTCCAGAGGGTCTTTCCCCTCTTCCTCTAGAGCTTTGTTCCTGGGAACCAGGTCACCAGCTTCTGTGGGCCCAACTCTCAGGTATGATTCCTCCTGCATCTTTCATTTCAAATTTACTTCTCATCTGTGAAGCCAAGGCAGGGAAAGCATTTGGATAGAAGACAAAATATAGGCCAATTTTGCTTCCTCTGCTATAGATCCAGATCCACATTTTCCAGGCATCCCAAGCACATTCACTCATTGCTGCATAAGGTTCTGTGGATGAGGATGACAGACCCAGAAAACTAGGACAGCTTCAAGGGTGCAGCCAGTGGGAGACCAAACTGCGTTAGAACTAGGCCCTGACTCAGGCCAGGGCTTCATATTCCCCCCCCATGCTGGAACCCTCCAAGCCCCACAGTGTAGAAAAGCTCACAATATGAAGGTTGCCTTTGCTCTGCACCTTCTGCTCTTCACCCTCCCACTCTGGGGCCTTCCCACTCTTCTCCCTTGAGGTCCGTCAGCACTGGGGTCCTCCCTCAGCAACCACACAGCCTTGGTCTGCAAAGGAAGCACAGAAGGCTTAGCACACATGCACTCTTAGTTAGCAAACACTGTTGCAGCCTCAGCCTGGAGGGAGAGCTCAGGGCCCTGTCAGGCTGGCCAGAACCAAGCCCTTCAATCTTCAGCTGCCCTGTGCTCTGACCACCTCCAGGTTCCCTCCCAAGACTGAGCAAGCCCTGCCTCATTTCCCAGGCCAGTGGTACTCTGTACATTCACCAGCATCAGTGAATTTTTTAAACTGTCATTGCACCATCAGAGGCCCTGCTCATCCAGCTCAGATGGAGATTCCTCAAGTAAGTCCCGAGCACTTCTTCCCAAATTACACCGGCCGGGAAGCAATCCTTTGACAACCACAACTTGCCTAGGACCAGCAGTCTGATTCCTCCCCCTCCTACCTTCCTCTGCCCTCCAGCTGCCCCCCGCGGCTTCAGAGCCTCCCCAAGAATGGAACATTTGACCTCGGCCACCCCTGCCAAGGGTACCTTAGACAAAAGTATCTGAACAATTTGCAATTGGTCTTCCCTTTGCCCTGCTCCCCACCAAGGCAGCCCCCCTTTCTCTTAATTATGTAGTAACGAACAACTGTACTAACTGAAATTGGGGCAGCTACTTGCCTCTACAATTCTATAATTAGCCCCACGAGAACAACAAATGCTTGCAGAGCTCCCCTACTGCCCCTTGGCAGCCACTGGAAGCAGGCAACATCTCCGAGCCCAGCTCCAAGGTCCAATCTGGAATGCATATGTTTCTCTTCAATCATCCTCTCCACCAAGCGCAGGGCAGCCCTGCCTGAGTATCTCCACTAGCACGGACATCCTTGTTATAAAGGGATGTTGTATTCACAGGTAACCAACAGCGCATCTGGGAACACTTTGAGTGATTGAGTGATTGCCGGGGAGAGAAGAAATTTGGGTCCTAACTAATGATCAACATCCCCTTTTAATCAAATGAAGCCGTTATAATGTGTCTATCCTCCAAGGGAACAAGGCCCTCTGACCTCCAGGAGGTCCGCAGTAGCATTCACTTCTGCAGGGAAGCCAGGGCCCAGCCTTACCCAGGTGGGAGGAAGGGGGCACCATCAGGTGCAGTACCTACTGCGTTCCAACTCTGAACTGAGTTAGATTAATACATCAGACAGACCTTGAGGGCTCATCAGAGCAGAGCCTGCTGAGCCCCACCCCAGGTTCTACCATCAGTAAAATCAATATCAGTAGCCTCCCCAGACAGAGACCAAGTATTTGCACATTTAACCAGTTCGAACATGATGCTAGTCCTGATGGGAATCATGTCCCAAGAGCCAGTATTAGAAGATAAATGTATTCCTAAGCACATTTCCACTGTTTGGCCCCTTTACACATACTTCATAATTTGATCCTCAGAAAAACTCTATGAACTGTGTCCTTCTACCTACTTGACAGATGAATAAACTGAGGCTCAAAGAGAGGTCATTTGCCTAAGACTTCACGACTACATGCTAGAGAGAAAGAACTGTGTTTCAGTACCCAGGCCTTGACCCTGCAACAGCAGTTAGAGAGATTCAGGCAACAATGTATGTAAAGCAAAGAAGGACTCAGAGGGGGGGAGCTCATCTCACCCCAGGACTAGGTGACAACTTGCTCCTCACACTGTCTCGTGGTGCTGCATGCATTTGAGTGCATGTTGCCGGACTTGCTCCCAGCCTGCTCTAGCACACACACATGCAGTGCTGGAGCTCTGAATGCTTGAGGAGCAGCCTCTGGCTCTTCCCTCCCATCACCCTGCCCAGAGTCAGGCCTGGACCCCTGCCCTCTGGCCCTCTTCCCCCTCCCCCCCACCAGCACTGCTTCTTCTCCCTGTCCGTAGCGCTGAGCAGTGGCTCACCTCAGGTGACCCCCACAACCCCACCCAACCCTCCCATGCCATAGTCTCCCAGAAACAACTCCGAGTTCTCCTGTGTGGTAGTCTCGAGGCTCCCTTCCCAAAGCACACATTTGCTCTACAGCGGCTTTCTAAAAGACTCTGTCCTCACACTGCTGGGTTCTGGCTGCACACACAAGCCCCTCGGCACCTCAGCAAGCCACTTCCATGCCTTCTCCCCAGGAGAAGCTTCGAGAGCAAGTGCGGCAGCAGAGGAGAAAGTGGGGGCCTGGCATGTCTCTCCCACAATCAGCGCAGCTGTCTCTGCAGATAAGTGCACAGAATCCTCCCACAGCCTTGTGACCAGCACCTCTCATTGCGAAAACTGAGAGCTGCCCAGTATTGTACACCTGGTAACCAACAGTGCCCAGGCATGAGATACAGTACTGATCCAGGGCCTGCACTGGCAACCACACCACACCGGCAGGAAGAACGAGCAATGCCTTGATCCTAGCCCCACACAGGCACCAAGGCCAGCCAGAGGCGAGGAGAGCAGTGGAAGCGGAATCACTGCAGGAGCTGTGGTTGTAATAGCTGTAGCTGTAGTAGTAAAACTTGTCATTGTTTTAGTACTTGGGGCACTCGGGGTAGTTGCGATGGGGTGGTTACCGTAGTATTGTAGCTGTAGCAGTACTGTAGTGGTAGTTATCCTGATAGTGGTAGTTACTGTGGTAGTGGTGGTATTTGTAGTACTAGCATTGTAGGAACAATAGGAGTTCTAGTCAGAGTTAATGGTGTATCATCACTATGAACTTCAAAATCACTACAAAACAACCACAGCAAAACAATTGCCACTCGTGTGCTCTGTGCAGAGAGGAAGACAGCACAGCATCACCTGCAGATTGGCCACACAACTTCCAGAGCCACACTGGGTTCCAGTAGCCCTTCTTTCCACCGCAGCTGGTCTGACCTGAGGCAGATCACTGGGGTTCACCTTCCTCAGCTATGACACAGGGCTAAAAGTACTGCCTGTCCCAGGCCAAGGTCAGTGAATTCAAGTAATCAACCTAGGACAGTCCCAGGCACACAGTGGGTTCTCCACAAATGTTACTAAAGGGAGCCAGTGAAAGTGGCAGGAGTTCCCAAGACAGCCCTCCCCTCTGAGGCCCAGAAGGCTGCAGAGTGCAACAGTGAGGAAAGGCTCAAGGCCAGTGAGAGGAGCCGCTTCTGGGGGAGGAGCTGGGAGCCTTCACAGGCAGGTGGGAGCAAACAGGGCCTTCCAGCACAGCGTGACACCCGGGCAGGGCCCCCAGCTTGTCAGGTATGGAAGATGAAGTGCTTGTTCCTGGTGTGGCCCTGCTGCTTCACTTTCCACAGCTTGCCCATGGACTCCTCCCCACCTAACCCTAGCCTCTGTGCTCCAGTGCCGCACCCCCGTCACCTCCAGGAGCTGCAAAGGCCTAGTGCCCACTTGCTGTCAGGCTCATTCTCCCTCATCTCTGTGACTGTTCGAGCTCCCTTCCCTGCAGTACAACTATCTAAGATCCCCGAGGTTCTGAGAGCTTTGCACAGGCGGAGGAAGGCTGTTAGTGCATCTGGCTCAGAGGTGCCAGTTAAATTTACTGGAAATGTGTCCTGAGTCCCCAGTGAGGCACGCTGTGAAGCCAGCCTCTTTCCTACGTGCCGTTCACCTGGGACTCTGAGGCCTATGCCTGCCATCCAGATGAGAAAGGCAAAGCAGTTCAGTCAGCTCTGTGACAAGGGTCCGGAGTGGCACTGGAGTGTCCTTGTTGGGCATGTCTGCCTGTCAGTCTTCCTTCCTCTCAGTCCTTCATCTGGAAGGAGGCGGCTGAGTGTCTTGATCACATCCAGTGCAAGGCAACATGGTAGACACAAAATGAGCTTCTGTTCTCTGAGAGCTTGGAGCCTATGGAGAGGAAAGGGGAAGATCCTCAAGTTGGTATAGTTATTTCAATATAGTAAGTCCACAAGGTGAGAAGAAACTAATATTCTCAGTGTGCCTAACAAGTGTCAGTTTTCATCTGAATGACTTTGCAAACACACACAGCAAGCTAGTGAGGTAGACATGTATATCCCCATTGGATGGATGAGAAAATAGAAACAGAGAGGTTGAACAAACTGTCCGAAATCATACAGCTAGCTTACAAAGCAGTCAAGCTTCAAACCCAGGCTCATGTCACTGACTCTTCCCAATAAACTGACTAACACTCTGTCCTGTCAGCATACAAGTGAGGATGAAAAGAAGACGCACTCAGGACTGAGATGATCAGTGAAGTCTTATTAAAAGAACTGAGGCCAGGAGCTGGTACAAGGCCAGAGATGTCAGGACACGAACAGAGGTGGGAGCTGGGGTGCACCATGCATGTTAGGGCCTGTAACAAGGCTACTGCGCTGAAGAAAGCTTCCACCTGCTGGTACAGAGGAATGGTCTGCTGAGTTGGGCTAATGTGCTCTCTTCTGGATGCAGTGCGAGGCACATAGCTTTCTGACCGGAGGCACAACTCTCTGGAACGAGCCCTTTAGGCAAAGACCTGGCATTGCAGCTGGGTTGATAAGCAAAAACCTAGAAGGAGAAATGCAACCATCTCAAAGGAACAGCAGGGTTTTAAAAATGGAATTCAAAGTTATGAACAGACAGTTCTTGATTTTTTTAAATCTAAGCTACATTTCTTTAAGGTATGATTCTCCAAATGTCCGGAAAAGCCATCTGTGTTAACCTCCAAAGGAGAAACAATCATACAGGCAGCTAGGCAGCCTACTCCTGCCCAAGCCGCAGTAAAATATAGCTCATGGTTCAAGAGTCAGGGCAAGGAGTGTCTTCTGAGCCAGGGTCCCACTTAGCAATGCAGCTTTCTACTCAAGGAATTCATTCTTCCCTCACCGGGTCTATTTTAACAGCATAATGAGGGCTGTGCAACTCAGCCCTCCAAACTTCCCTGGGAGCACACCCCTAAGTGTCTCAAGATGTCCAAGGGACATCAAAGGAAAGGAGTATTATTCTCTGGATATACCATAGGATACAAATCCTGATATCCCACTGCTGGAAACAAAAGCCCAGGACAGCTCCTGCAGTGCCAGTAAAAAATATGGACTTAGAAGATTAACTGGCTCCCAAGCTACAGCGCTCCAGCCAGCTGCAACCTGGCATTTCACATGGAAGAAAGAAAAAGATGCCTTTATTAATACTGCTTGCCAAGTTTCCTGTGTGCCTGAGGAAGGACTCCCTTCGGCCTTCCTCTGCTCACAGCCTCATGCTAAATGCTGCTGCTCCTTTTTAAAGTAAAGCCAACCTGAGGAGTCTGAAGAGGGTTCCCTTGGAAATGAAGGGCTGACTTCCTGCAAAATGTCTGACTCCTTGTGACTGCCTTGCAGACCACCAGGTGAAGCAGAATAGGCTGGATCTCACAGCTTTTCAGCTCATTTCTCTACCAGTGTTTTCCTCCTTCCTGTTGCATGCTATCCCCATGAATCAGGGAAAGGGAAGCTATGACAGAGATTTTACAGCTGTGGCATCTGAGTCATGGATTGGCTGCCAGTGCAATGTTTATAGAAGCAGCTCAAAGAACAACGTCCCTTGGCCTGAACTATGACAAGCCCTCTAGCTTCAGCTGGAGGTGGCATGACCTGTCCCACTTTTAGAGGACACTAAAGAGTCGGAGACAAGGTGAACACTCTGGCATTCTTACTACTGCTTCCCACGTTCTGCTGAGTCCTGGAAATTCAATTTGCCCCTGGAGCTGAGATCCTCATAGCTCTGGCTAACACTACTGGCCTGGCTTGGTCAGTGAGTCTTCCTTAACAGCCACTACATACCAACTTCCCGAGAACAGCGGTGTGAACAAAGAGATGTTCCCAAGCCAAGTGAAGAATAGATTTTTTTTTAAGACACAGGTGAACTAAGTGATACGGAACCTCCTTCCCTGTGAATCCCCTTTTCCACCACCTATTTGTGGAATGCTGCTTTGAGACCCCAGGCTCTCCCATCTGTATGTACATATTCACACCCACCTCAGCCCCTACCTTTCTGGCAGGACAGGTGATAGTCCAGCCCACAGAGTGTTGATGTTACTGGAAGTGAGGCAGAAAAACACCCAATATGCCCCAAGTCAGCGCTGTGATACTCTTAAAGTAGCAGCCTCCTGTGGGCCTGCGTTTCAAGTGGCTCCTTTCCCCTTCTGACTTCCTGCATTTCTGTGAACTCCATTTCCCTGCTGGGGTTAAGCATGGAGCATCACGCAGTCCTGACATACTTTACACCTGCGTCATAGTCCATTGCACTCTTTAGTGGTTCTGCTCTGAGTGCAAGGCCAAGGACAGTCTTGTCCGTCTTTATGTCACCAGTGAAGAGAAGACACAAGAAGATGCTCTACAAATGCTTGTTAAATGGATGGGTGGATGAGTGGATGGGTGGATGGATTAACCTATGGGTAAATGAATAGATGTCTGAATAAATTCCCACAGCAACACCAAGACAGTGGAAGCTAGTGGGTGCCCCTGGGCCCTATTCAAAGGTGTATCTCCTCTCTGAATAAAAAGGTCACCCCCAGCGTGTCACAAGAACCCAGACAGAGGCTGACCTACTGAAGTACCTGTGGCACATCAGCCCAGAACATGTGTGGCTGTGCTCTCACTGGCAAGTGTAGTGTTTTTATTTGGAAGTTTCAGTCCACTCAGGTCCCCTCATGGGATCTCTGCTGCCCCCTTTGCACTGGGATCCTGGATTCTACTTCTCACCACAACTAAGGACACCAAACAAGGGTCTTTAACCTCAACCCCAACACTTTGAAGAGGAAGGGACTCTGATTTTAAAGATAGTGTGTGTTTGTCTAAATCTGAGTTGGAAATTTTCCTGTAAAAGTGGCCTGTGAAGAGAACTGTCCTGAAGAGTTACCCCAGGGCCCGAGGGATGGACAGGAACACAGGAGATGCCCCTCGTGCCAAATCTGTTCCCCCACCATCTCTACCTGCCAAGTGCCATGGCAGGAAAGAGATAAGCATTTGTCTCCACTGGAGACATCGTCAGAATGTCCCCAAGTCCTTGGGGTATACTCACCAATAGCAAGACATACTCCCCAGTCTGGGCCTCTGCAAGCCCCAGAGTGCAGACCTCCCAGTCCATACTCCCATTGTACAGGCAGGGAAGTTGAGACTCACAAAGCCCTGAATCTCCTTCTCAGCTCAGGCCCTCTTCTCTGGCAGCTGCTGAACATAGATGTGGCTCCCAGAGGGTCAAGAAAAAAGGCTAAAGGCTTGGGAATCTTCGGAAGGCCACCATTACCGGGCATCAGCTTCCTGCTGAGGCCACTGAGTGGAGGAAATAATAATGGAGATTGAAAGGCGTTCTGCATTTGACCTTCCGCAACTCTGCCGTTTTTCAGTAGAACCCGATAGGGATCCGTCACATCTGCTCTCAATAGCAAATGTAAAAAATGACCTGCAGTTTTAAGGTCTGAAAAACATAAACTTGTGTTAAAAGACTGACCAAAAAATTCCTGCTCTCAATAGCATGATGTCATTCAACTGCACACACATTGCAATAACAATCGTCCATCAGAGCCTGTGCCCTGGACCTGAGCTCTCCCCTCCTGGGAATCATAAGCCGCTTAGCCCCACTGAGTGTTAGCCTTGCAGCTGGTCACATGGAAGGGCCGGAGCCGCCCAGCCTGTGTAATCAGGGCTGGGCAGCTAGGCTTGGTGAGTCCTGAGCTACAGCGGGTATCAGCTTACCTCGCCCCACTTCAAACATTTGGGTGCACCACAGGAAGGTTGATGGGAAGCACATTCTAGGAAGCCGGGAGCAAACTCGGGAATCTGGGGAGCAGCCCAGAGCTGATCAGAGGTTGCTAGGCCTTCAGAAGTTAAGAAGCTGCTTGTTAGCCATGTAGGCGAGGACTTCCAGGCCGAAGCTCTACTGTGTGAAGAAAGCAGGTCTTTGGCTGACCCAGGAGCTGACTGCCTTCTGGGAGGACAGGAACTCTGCTTCACCCACACAGAGCCCCATCTCCCCACCTCCCTCCCACCCATCTCTCTCCTGGGCCACTTTGGGGGTTCCAACTCTGAGAGAAACTGCACAGGGAAGCTTAGGGGATCCCACATAGCTCACTACCTCATGCCCATGATCTTCACCTTGGGAAGCTACACACTTGACATCAGCAAACAATGCCCATCAAACACACTACCATAAGCCAAATACAGTGCCTGGGAGCCAGGCACAGTGCCCAGGAACCAGGGCAGACCAGCCATGGTCTCAGCTCCCAGATTCTCATAGATGAGATAGGGAGAAAGCTGCTTAGTTTCCTGCTGCTATTAAAAAAACCCTGAGCTAGTCAACCTGAAGTGAGTAGAAGGTTACTTTGGCACCTGGCTCTGGAGGTTTCAGCTCAGGATCACAGATTCTAAACCTGTGGCCAGGTTTAGGTTCCGCATCACAGTGGAAGCGCATGGCGGAGCAGTTCCCTTTACGGCCAGGCTGTGAAAGACAGGAAGGGGTGGGTCCCACTGTCCCTCCAAAGTCCTGTCCCCAGTGACCTGAATCCTCCCACTGGGCCCCATCACCTCCCAGTAGACCCATTCTGGGAGCTAAGGCCTCACCATATGGGCCTCTGGGAGACTTTTCAGATCCAAACCGTACCTGGGAGGCAAGACTGTCCCAAACCATGAGTACGATGGCTCAGATAGGCAATAGGCTCTGCAGGTGTAAGAAAGGGTTAACGGAGAATCACACATGGAGAGAAAGTGTACAAACTTCAGACCCTGCTAAACCTGCCATTTAGTTCAATTTACTGATCTACACAATGCTTCCCTGCTTTCCTCACTCCTAAGTCAGAACCAAGGGGAGACGCGGCCTCTACATTCTCATCTGATTTCCCCCAGCAGAACACAAACAGAACTAGCAGCCATTAATCACTTTCTCCGCTTCCCATTCCAGGTGGAGCACTTTCACATCTATGTCCTCCTGCAAACTCCCCGCCCAGTAACCCAGGAAGTGAAGAGAGCTATGGGTGCACCTTGAAGACCCACAAGGCAGCTCTAGACAGACAGGCACTTTTGTTCTGCTCCACCTGGAAGAGCTGCAGTGTTCACTGAGGCGCTGAGTGCAGGTAGGCCTCACAGGCAGGGCAGCACAGAGGGCGTGGCCTGCCATTCCAGCAGCAGCCTCTACCTGGCATCTGAGGCAGCACTGTTGTCTCCCCTTGGCATGATGTGTTGGCCTAAGAGATTCTCCACTGACATGGGCCTTCGGAAGCCTGCTAGTCCATTTGCCTGTGGCACATAGGCCTAGCTATCAGTTCATTAACCACTTACCAGTCCAATTATTTAAATAGAGGAGGACCAAAAACTGCATATTTTTGTTAATTTTATAAGATAATATAATGGGAAATATTAAAATGACAATTTTATCACATTTATTCAATACAAGAATCACCTATTTGAAATAACACCTGCCTGGGCAATGCTTGAGACAGTCAACATGGAAATAACTATGCTGCCCAAACAATGCTCAGGTAAACTGTTAAAGAGGGAGATACCAAGGTCACTAAAACATGGCCTCTGTTCTCAGATGGCTGGGAAGATAGGCAGAAAATAATCTGTAAACAAGCAAATGTCCTACTGTGCAGTGCTAAGAGAAAGACATCTGGATGCTAGGACACAAAGGAGAGAGTATCTGGTCCTACCTAAAGGCAGTATAAACCTTCGTGTTCTTCAGCTGTCTTGAGCTCCCACTGGGTGCTAAATGGCCAAGAAAATCAGGGACAAATAGGCTCCACTTTCATTGGTGAGACCTTAAATAAGGAAGAGCCTGGCTGGGGAAACAAATGTGAAAGATTACTAGAAACAAAAGCACAAAAAAAGAAAACCTGGTGGATAATCAGGACACACTATGATTGATGAATTGAGCAGTGGTAGTCTGGGAGAATTTTCTAGAAGAAGCAAGATGAGCAAGTCCTCCACAAGTGAAATTTCAATTACCAAAAGGCCTGAGAAAGTTAGGACATACCAACAGAGCCAAAATTGGCTATTGATCTGTGGACGATCCATGCTAGCTTCTGGAGGGCAAGTCATGGAACTATGGTGAAGACCCAAGTTCCAATTTCAGCCCTCTGGACCCGGGTTTGGTAGGCCAGGAGTTCATGCTGCTGTCCTGAGTCCTCCCCAGTAGTAAGGGGCCTCCAGCCTCAGACAGAAGCTGAATGCTGCCCATGCCCCAAGGAGAGCTCAGGAGCCATAAAGACTTGCCCAAATTTGGATTAAAAAAAAAAAGCAGCTGCTTGCTGCCTCCTCCACAGGACACATAGCTTCCCTCTAAGTCAGCAGGAACCCATCACTAAGGCTCTGAGAAAATAAACAGAGGGACTCTGATTTCAAGGGACACTCAGGCTCCAAGAAGAACAGCACGGTCAGATGGGTGTCCCCCTCCAGGGCATGCTGAGTCGTGGGGAATCTCACAGCTATGGTTCTAGCCAAATCAGTGGCACTTACTGCCAGTGATGGAAAGAGCCATGCTCAGGGCTCCCGGGGGAAATCAGCTCTGGGAGCGAAGGGCTGTGCTAATGGAAACCAAGAGAGAAGCCAAAGGACTCCAGCCTTACCATGACCTGAAGGCTCAAGCCAAAAGACACTGTCTTCTGTCTCTTCTGAACATCCCACCCCCATCAGCTTCATCAGAACCAGTGGACCAGTACATGCCCTGTCTGTGCTAAGCTCAGACATCACAGCTGCCCTTCACTACTTTTGGGTAAGGTCTACAGTGTACACAGAAGCCCCAACGTTCTCTCAGGCCAGACCAACTGGAGCTTAGGAGGGGCTAGGCTACATCAAGGTGGTGCAGCCTCTGCCTCAGGGACAAGACACATCTAAGGGCTGTGCAAAGGTACATGTGCTCTTGAAAGAAAAGCAAAAATGCAGAAAGCATCAAAGCCACTAGAAAAGTGGAAGTTGCCACACCAGAGGGGATTTTTATAAAAGCTATTGGCTGGCCTAGAGCAATATGCCGGCCCAAATTCCCTACCAAGGTAGAACTTCAGCACCCTGTGTTTGCACTGCATGTGGAGCACGGTTAGACCAGTCCTTTCATTACAGGTGGGGATGCCAAGGTCACTGAGACACAGCCCCATTTTCAAGTGGCCCATAAATTATTCAAAGAGGAGAAGGGGGAGGCTCTGGTGGCTTATTTCAAATCTATAGAGGAAGAGTAGCAACACTGATATTCTGCTAACCTCTATCCCACAGAGGAACCACAGATGGGAAGAGCATTGCAAGATTTTGGAAATACAGAAAGAGGAAAGGCTTTCTGGCGGTAAATGGAAAGATGTAGTTCCCAGAACCAGGAAATGGGGAGCTGTACTCCAAACTGTACCCCAAACTCTGCCAGTGACCTACCACAGACTATAGGACACATCCCCCCTCCACAGTAGGTCCATTTTCCACATCTATGCAGGGTGGGCCTGGTCTGGGTGACCTCTGTAGGCCTGCTCAGTGAGGAGCTGTGAGGACATGGCTTAGACAAGGACAGTGTTGGCAAATCTGCTGGAGGGTCACAAGCATTGTCTGGCACCGTGTATGTGCACATGCCTCCATCACACTTCATGAAAGCTTAAGTGTTAGTTACTCCCAAGCCCAGAGATTCCTGGAGGGAGGCATGGACACAAACACAGACAGACAGACATAGACAGCCACAAATTGCCTATGGGAACGCTCCCTGAGGCAGAAACACTGTCTGCACCTACAGAGGCTACCGAGCACCCACGAGCTCCGCTCTGGCTGCCGTAGAGAGGATGGCAAGCACAGGCTGCTGCCAGTCGCAGAAGGAGGGTTTAGTGAGTTCAAGGCCACAGCAGTCACCTTGGAAAACCAAACTTTGATCTACGCCTCATACCATTCACACAAATTCACTCAAGATATTTTACAACCCTAAACTAAAGAGCTAAAACATAAAGAAAAGGAGAAAATACAGGAGGATACATTTAAGACCAAAGAGCTAGCAAAGATTTCCCGGATAGAGTACAAAAAACACTGGGCACAAAAATATTGATAAATTAGATTTTTGCTCACCAAAAAAAACCACATAAAATGAAAAGATAAGCTACCAAGTATTCATGGTACCTCCATCCAACAAAGAAATAAAATCCAGACTGTATTTTTAATTCCCATAAGCCCATTTTTAAACAGCATAAAAATAGAAAAAGACTTAAATAAACACTTTACAAAGAAGAAATACAAATGGCCAATAAATTTACACAAAGATACTCAACAGCATTAGTAATCAGAGAAGGGCACATTAGAAGCACAGTGGCTACAGACAACAACACACTAGAATAGTTCAAATTGGAAAGACCGTCCGTGTCAAATGTTAAAAAGGGAACAGAATAACTGAAGTTTCTCACACTTGGCCGCTAGAATTATAAGATAGTACAACTACTTTGGAAAATTGTTTGGTAACTTCCTATTGCCAAACATCTGAAAAATACATTTACTGAGGATCCAGATACTTCACTCTTGTGTAATTACCTAAAAGAAATGAAAACACATGTCCACAGGAAGACTTATGTGTAAATACTCCCAGCAACATTAGTCATAAAACCTCCAAACTGGAAACAACTAAAAAGTCCATCAAGGGGAAGACAGATAAACAAACTGAGCTGGATACAACAATAGGATAGTGTGCAACAAGAAAAGAAAGGGGCTGCTCACATACCCAGTAGTAAATCCTAAAAACATTACACTCTCCTGTGGGAGCCAGGGGAAAACAAAAGTTCCTACTGCTGGATCCAAGTATTTATGATTTTCAAAAACATACAAAATAATCTATGAAGGTGGTGTTCAAAATAGTGGTTCTTGAGGAGATGAGAGAAGAAAGGTGCAGAGAAATTCTCATGGAATTAAAATATTTTATGTCCTGAGGGGACACTGGTTACGTGGTGATGCACATTTATCAAAACTCATTGAACTGTGCCTTCTATGGTATGTAATATTTCATTTAATTATGAAGGAGCAATAAAAATTAAGAAATTTGCTCAATAATTATTTATAAAATGACTTCTTTGCATTGGACCTGGATTAAGGGCTGGGAATGTGGCTATAAATAACACCCATCCTCTGTCTCTTAAGAAGAATAAATATTGAAGAATAACCTTTTGATCTTTCAAACACACTCAACATTCTTGTGATTGAAGTTTAGGCCTTTGCAATCATTCCTTGCACACATCTGCACAACACACACACACACACACACACACACACACACACATACAGAAGCAAGAGGGGCTTGTTGCTTGCTGCCCTGGATCTCTGCTGTATAGTGGTGCGTGAACATCTGGCTCACAAGGCATCCTCTCAGACACACAACTGTACTACCTACCAAAAGTAACTGGACAAGAAGTCTTTCAGGTGAGAAGTAAGAAACACCAGCATCAGCCCAGAGCCCTCAAGCAAGATTCTCCCCTTGTGCATTTCTTCCCTGGGAAGGCCGGCTCTTCCCCCGGGCTGCAGGCCTTGTCTGCAGGACTAGAGAGGCCCCAGGAAGAGAGTAGGGAGAGCCTTTGACCTGCTGGCTCCCAGCTCCACCACCTCCCCCTCCAGGGAGAGGAGAAATCCAAACAAAGGCCTATTCTCACAGACAGCCTTTCCAAGAATAACCAAGTTCTAGAGATGCCGGGTCTGGTGTGAATAAGGAAAAAATGCAGCAATCCAAAAGGCAAGGTCCAAAAACATTTCTCCCACTGAGTGTGCTATGAAAAGAAGAGACATTAGGAGGTGGAAGGGAAGGAACCCCTGGGGTACCCATAGCCAATAAGGGAAGTGATCTCCAGCTACCACTAATTTTCCTGCAAGAGGTCTCACTGACAGTGACCTGGGAGGTGCCCCGCTACCTTCAACAGTTAAATCCTGCACCAAGGAACTTCTTTACTTGATGAGCCCTCATTCCTCATCTGGACAATAAGAACAAGGCTCCCTACGCTTCCCACTCTGGTGAAGTCAGGGGGTGACAGGAACAGGAAAGGCATCGGTGACTTCTGAGATACCACGCACCTGGGTCATGGTCACTGCAGAATGAGTCTCCTGGCCTCTTAGGGCATTTGTGTTTATGAAGAGAATGGCAAGGTGCAAAAGCGTACAGAAGGTGCTGTGGAAGCACAGACTGGGCCTTGGGGCACCCTAGGGTCAGGAAGTGCCAAGGTCAGGGTGTCCTACAGTCTCAAGGGTCCGAGGGAATGTGCCTGCAGCTGGAGGAGGGAAGGTTTCCACACAGAGAGAACAATGTGCAACCCGATGGTGGCAAAGAAGAGGGCTCAGCTCCAGGAAGTGTGGGAAGTCCAAGAGGTCAGTGAGTAGGACGCAGCATGGGTGACCTCAGGGAGTGCCACACAAGCTTCCTCCCAAATGCCCAAGGTGAGAGCCACAGCTGCATGTGACTGTTTAAATTAAAGAAAAGTAAAAGTAAAATGCATTCCTCAGAGGCACTAGTCACATTTCAAATGCACACAGGCACCTGCGCTGGTGGCTGCCGTACTGAACAGCACAGATGGAGTGCGTTTCCAACACCACAGAAAGCTCAGCTGGACAGCACTGCCCAGGAGCACCTCCTCTACCCCCACTGAACAGGAAATGAATCAGACACAAGGCAGCCAAGTGCCCAGGTCGAATGTAGATAAGAGGGTAGAAGCAGCTGGGAGAGACGTTTCAGGGTAGAAGGGACGTGGCTTGGTAACCACCTGGCTGTGAGACAGAGTGCAGAGGAGCCAAGAAAGTTAAGCATGATGGCCTGTGTCCTGGTATGACCAGCTAGGGAGCCAGCAGTCACTCGCAGAGGAAAGAAGAGGGGGAAGGAGTGGGTCTGGGAGCAGAGGGAAATGCTGTACCTTGGCCATGTCCAGCACAAAGTGCCCACCAGACACCCATGGGCTAGCACCCGGCGGGTCTGCAGCCTGCCTCCAAGCCGGAGGTTGGTGGTGGTAGATGGTTGGAGGCTGAGGGCTTTGGGCTGAGGCTGTGAGACTAAGCCGAGGGACCCAAGAGCCGTGGATGACAGGGCCGAGGGTGAGTGAGGGGTAATGGCCCTTTGTTGAGCTGTGCTGCTGTGCTGTGTGCTACTGGGCAACAAGCCCCAAGGAAGGAAGGCATGGTGTGTGCTACTGGGCAACAAGCCCCAAGGAAGGAAGGCATGGTGCAAGCGTCCTGGGCTGGGGACTCTGGGCTCTGGAACCACAGATTGTGGACAGATGTTACACTGCATGTGCGAGCCTATAGGGAGCCAAAGAGGACCTTGGGACTGAGGGATGTTGTATGCTGCTGGGCCATGAGCTGCAAGACACTGGGCATGGTCTTACTGCCTCTACACCCCTCTGGGGAAGATACTGTTTTTTTGCCTGCCTCAGTAAACCCCAGGAGGGGTTCTTGCTGGAAGCCACTTGGAGGAGGAAACAAGGTGTATGTAGACCTGGCAGCAGCCATGGGCACCAGCTCAGTGTGTGGAAGCCACTGAGCTTCAGGCTCCAGCGCCCTTGAGGGCCACTCAGGAAGGAGGCTAGGCTCAACCCCACCTCAGAACTCCCAGGACATGGGAGGGTGACACCATACAGGAATGTTGTTCTCCAAAGCCACTGGGACACTTCCTGTCAGTTCACATAATTGAGTATTACAGTATTTAAATTACAAATTGAAGATTATTTTTACAGGTGTCATTTTAAATATAACATGAAATTTCTTGACATTACATCAGCTCCACCACACAAACAGCTGCACCAGGCCCTCAGCATGTGGGAGGCACATGGCCGAAGGGGGTCAGGTTACAGCGTGTGCTGCGAAGTGCAGGGGCTGGGTGTGTGTTGGTGTGCACACAAACACATGAATGAGTGAGGGTGTGTGCCAGTGTGGCTGGTCAAGAGTGTGGGAGTGTGTGGCAACAGGAATGCAGGGATGCCTGTGTATGAATGTTTGTGATGATGAACATATGGTCCCGTGTGTGTCTGCTGGAATGAAGGTGTGGAGGTGCAGGGTGATCTCACTGCTGGAGGTCCAGCCGCACAGAGATCAGGGATCATTGCTGGGCAGGGAACCATCTGGTCTCTGCGCCCCCGGGATGTGGCCAGCTCTTCTCAAAGGGTAAAGGGGCTACTAGAGATAGCCCATGGTGGTGCTGCAGTGCCCTCCAGTGGACTCCATCCCTTCCCCAGCCCCCAGCTGAATCCACAAGTGAAAAGATGCTGCCTGTGCCTTCCTGATGCCAGAGACCAGGCCGAGTTTTTGGCACTACCCGAGTATACCAGGAGGAGCCTACGCTGCACCTCCTTCAGCTCCTCAGACCAAAGACTCTGGGCCCCGGAGCCAACAGGGCCCTCCAGCTCTTCTCCTGCTGGGCCAGTCACAACCTGAAGACACAGAATTTGTTTTTGCCAGGGAGGACCCGCCACCTTTGAATGTCACCAGATCAGCCTGTTCCAGAAGGTTTCCCCAGGTGGGTAGGAGCCCACTTCCCCAAAACCCATCTTTAAGGCACCCCTCGAGATTCCCTGCTCTGAGCACAACATGGGTCAGGACAAAGAGAAGACAGCAAACTAGCAAAGGTTCACTTACACTTCCGCATAATCAACTGTGAGAGGAAGCACACAGTCACTGACCTTGCGGAGCAAAGTCCTGCCCTGAGTGCTGGTCTGCAGGGGCAGCTTCTGTGCTTAAGCAGTGAGCAATGGCTCAAGTATGGCAACCATTCTGTGTGGCTATTTATAGAGTAGAAAAGAGGGGTATCTCACAAAGAGACTGAAGCCTAACAAAAGAACTCTCTGGGCTTCCACTTCTGCAAAATGTTATTCCTGGCACCTTCAGGCACCCACCCAGTCCATCTGGTTGCCAGTGAGGTGCAGCAGCAAGCCACATGGACAGCAGTCTGCCTCCTCCAGGTCACTCGAATCCACTGGGAGCAGTTACTGGCCTGTGAGCTGAGGGAGGGGACGCTGCAGAGGAAAACGGAGCCATCTAGCCACTGCAGGCCACAGGGCCAGAGAGAACCAGCCAGGGGACTGCGCACTAAAGGCTTAACAGACTGGGCCAGGCCTGCAAGAATCTCAGATGTGCAGACATATGTACCCCCTGAATTAATTACTTTCCCATCACTAGGACAAATACCTGACACACACAGTATGAAGAAGGAGAGGTTTACTGTGGCTCACTGATTTCAGAGGGTTCAGTCCATGGTTGGCTGGCTCCAAGGCAGAAAGATCATGGTGGAAGGGCATTGCAGAGGAAAGCTGCTCAGAGATTGGCGGGCAGGAGGTAGAGAGGAAAGAGAGCCATGCGGGACAAGAATTCATCTTCCAGGTTCCACCTTCTAACCACACATTCATCTGCAAATTCATCAGTGAATTAATCCACTGACAAGTACAGCACCCACAATCCAAACACCTTCCAACAGCCCCAACTCTCACACAAGACAAATATTTTAGATCTAACTATGACACCCTCTGAGGGTTAATCCACCCAGTAGAGGAGGGCACATCCAGACTTCCAGACCAGCAGCATGGCTCTCTTCTAACACCAACACTCTAGGCCCCTTTGGGGGAAGAAAAGGAAGCCTGAGACATCTGAGCTGTATGGAATAGGAAGGGGAAGAGGAGCCCGTCGTTTTTACAATGCACCAAACCCACAACACAAGACCCAGCAAAAAAGGCAGAAGGCTCCAAAGAGGTTCCACCTTGACTGTGTCCAGAATGGCTGTGACTGCTCAGCCCTAGGACAAGTGAGCAGCCCCTCCCCTGCAGGCCTCAGAGGCCCCTTTTCGATCACCCACTCCAGTCCCAGCAGCTCAAGGCTAACTCCTCCCAGAGTGCATCTGCCCTGTCATTTCCTCCCATTTGCAGGCTAAGAGAGAGAGGGGAAAGTGAAGTGGAAGACACTCACAGCTCCTCATTAAACAAAAAAGACAGGAATTCTCAAAAAGAAAAACTCATCCAAGAGGTGGAGCACTTTGTTTGCTACTCCCTGCTCTGACTTCTGATCTACTGCCCTTCTCCAAGTGGCCTCTCTGAATGCAGTGACCTTTTTTGCTCCCAGTTTTGACTAACATCTTTCTAGCTTCTTATTACTGTCCCTTGTCACCATTTAGAGCAAGACAATCATGATACTCTGTGATCACATCACAGATGTCACAAGTCAGGTTCTCAACCTGGACTGCAGCCTTCTTGCCAGCTACCTTTTGAAGAGACTATCACATCCAGCTAACTCCACCTGCCCTTTCTCAGCGAGCATCTCATCTCTTCAAGCAGCTAAAGCTTTCAAATAGTAATGAACACAGCTAGCAGCTGAGTCCAGTGGTGATGGCCATGAGGAAGGGGGCAGAGCCATAATGGACAGAGTGGTGTGTTTTCCAACCCTCCAAGAAAACAGAATTGATATCATCCTTGTCACCCTAATCGCTCATCACTGCTAGATGCTTACTTAGATCAAACTCTGTGCTGAGCAGCTTAAGATGATTGTTTCATGGAACTGTGACCACAAACCGCCCAAGTAGACACAACTACTTTCCTACTGGACAAGGACAGAGGGCAATTCTGCACCACCTTCCCTGGCCCTAAAGCCTGGCTTACCCTCCATCTCAATTTCAGCTTGCCTGATTCACATTTTTGAATGAATCCCAGGAAGCTACAGCGTGTCACAAGCATTTTAAAACAGAAGACTGGACTCTAACTTCTAGAATTATCATACATGGTAGAAGTAAGCATTGGTTCAGACATATATACACGGAGAGGATGCAAAAGTATATGATGTGGCACACTTCCGGGAAGATGGCGACCGGGTAGCCAGCAGAGAGAGAACCTCCCAGAGGATTACCACCCAAACAATGAAATATAGCAATATGAAGACAGAAATAAGGACTTCCGGGAAGAAGACGACCAGCCAAGAGAGCGAGTGTGGAGGGAAGAACGGCTTCAGCTCCTGAACCCGACAGAGAACGCGCTACTGAGACAAACTGCACCAAACCGGGCAGCGCTCCGGGATCCCGCTCAGAACCCCAGCCCCGCAGCCAGCGCTGCGCGAACTGGAGTAACAGCGACCGGCCGGCGGGATTTCTGAGTTGGGGAAAATCTCCATCCAGGGAAAAACATCTGAACGGCACTTCTGTCTGCATGATCACAGGGTGAGTTAAGTGCGTGCTCTAACCAGTTTTTCCTGAATCGGGAAGAAGCTCAGCCCAGCGAGAGACATCAAAGCAGCTTTAAGTACTGCGGGATCTCCCGGGTGGGAAGACCTACTTAGGCGCCCCAACGGGTTTTGTGAGGGGGGAAGGAGCTCCACCCAGGGAGGAACACCTGAGTGGCCTATCTGCAAGAATCCTGTGGTGGCGAGCTGTTTATTTGCCCCGGCCAGGTCTTGGGGTAGGGAGTAGAAGCGGAAATCTCAGCAGACAGCTTAAGGGACATTCTCCCAAAGAGAAGTAACCATTGGAGCAGCCTCTGCAGCAGACCTTTGCCTGCTGAACTGTCTCTGGAATTTATAGCTCCACATTTTGAATCTGATACCCAAAAATGGGAAAACAGAGGAACAAAACGCAGTCTCAAAACTCAACCCCACCCAGAACAAGTTTTGAATGTGAGGATACAGGGGAACCAGGAAATCACATACCTGCAAGTTATGAAACGATTGCATCCGAAATGAAACAACTCCAACAGGCCATAAAAGAGC
>PVLD010015854.1:0-47051 GCA_004027595.1 Dinomys branickii
TCCTCCCCCACTCGGTGATCTGGTCGCGAGCGCCGATATCTCACCAGTTATTGGAGTCCCTGCAGGCATGAAGGTTCCAAGGTGCCAGTCTATCCTTTGGGGCTTTCTGCGCGGCCCGCCCGATGCGCACGAAATGTGAGACCGCTGGGCGTTGCCGCCGCCAGAGAGCCGATCTCTGTCGGGAGTCGCCGGAGAGCTGAGCCGGGTCGGGGGGCGGGAGGGATCGAGCTGTCTGTATTCTCGGGGCGCTAGGACCCAGCAAATCTTTCTCTCCGTTCCCGGCGGCGTTTGGGGCCCTCCGCGCGGCCCGCCCGACACACGCGAAACGTGGGATTGCCGGGCGTCTCTGCCGCTAACAAGCCGATCTCTGTCGGGCGTCGCCGGGGGGCTGCGCCGGCTCGGGAGGCGGGAGGGATCGAGCCGTCCGTGCTCTCAGGGCGCTAGGACCCAGTAAATCTTTCTCTCCGCTCCCGGCGCTTGGGGCTCTCCGCACGGCCCGCCTGACACGCGCGGAACGTGGGATAGGCATTATCAAATAGGAATGTGAAAAAAGAAAACCACCCCAGTTATAGCCTAAAGGTTGTAAAAAGTAACGAATTACCTCTTCTCCAGTTATTCCTTTCACTGAGGTATGACAGCTGGAAGGAAGGCTAAGATTGAAAAGAAGGACTGAGTGCCCAGTGCACAAGAAGGACCTTGTGCCAGTGTCCAGCAATAGGCTTATTTCCTTTCCCTTTATAGTCATGATTACCCGGGGCTCCTCCATGGAGATGACAGTCTGGCCAGAGGGAGAGGGCACAGTGTGCCCCGGGCCCCTTCATTCTTGTTGGACCAACTGGAAGGATGGGTCTGAACTCTCGGGCCTTCACTTCAGAGGGCAGTCCAACCTCCAGTGATCACTTTACAGTTAGGGTATGGCCCAGGAGGCTTCTTAGGGCTCTCCCTCTTAAGGTGGCCTGGCTTTGACAGTGGTAGCAGATGAATGTAGTCATTGAGTTCTTGGGGCCCTGAGAATCAGACTTAGAGTTTGTTTCTCTTAGAGCTATAGCAAAGGCAGATGCCTTTTCTTGGTCTCTTCATTTTCTCTCCTTGGCCTCCTAATATTCACAGTTATAAAATACTGAGGAGGCAATTTTCACTAAAACATCAAATGAGCTATTGGGAGCAAAAGCCATTTTTTGTAGCTTTTTTCTAATATCTAGGGCTGACTGAGTAACGAAATTATTGTAAGCAATCTAAGAAAGCATGGGGTATTCCCTTTTTTATTGTTGAGCCACTTAAAGTTTAAAATAATTGAATGGCTTAGCTCTTATCCTTCTTGGACCTTCAAGAACACATGTCTGAAAATGTCTCCTACTCCAATCTCTCATATAGTTGCTAGGCCAGCAGGGGTCTTGGATAGGGATGTCTTGGGCTCCAGTGGGAACTGGTAGTTCCCCTGGCTGTCTTTCTTCTGGCCTTCTGAAATTAACAATATAGTATTCATCCCCAAATGCAATAGCAGCCTGTAATGCCGCCTGTTTCTTATTGGAGGTCAATGTTTGATTTAAGAGTAACATTACATCTTTCCGATCTAGTTCATAGGTCTGAGTGAGACCTCTAAATACCACAATGTATTTATCAGGGTCATCTCGAAATTTTCCAAGATCTAACTTTATCTGTTTTAGGAAATTGAGAAAAAAAAGGCACATGAATTCTGGTAGTTCCAAATTGTCCGTTTACTTCTTGTAATGAATACTATCCTTGAGGAGCTTGCCTAAATTCAGCTAAGGATGGATATAGCCCTGTAGAGGCCTGGATTATAGCTTGTCTAGAAGCCCCATCCTCTAGCCTAGAAGGGCAAGTAGGGGAAACCTTAGGTTCAGTAATAGTGGGTGAGGTTTGATTAAGGCTGTCTTGTCCTCAGTCTCTAAAGATTGGGGAGGCGCAGTCTCTGGCTCTAGGATAGTGGATGTCTTAAGGGTTTGCGGTGTCCCATTTCCCTGTGGCTCACATTTACATTTTGCAGCTAAATAAGGATTATTTCTTAATGCAAAGAAAATTTGAATATAGGGCACTTCTGACCATTTTCCTTCCTTTTTACAGTATCTTTCTAGTTGTAAAATAGCATCATAATTAATTCTTCCCTCTGCATTCCATTTTTACTCTAGGGGATAGGTAGGCCATGCACATGTGCATAAAAATATTAAATGGTTCTTTTTCAATGTGTAAGGATCAAACATTTTCCAATGTTTAATGACACAATTGAGAGGAATAAGTGACTTTGATTTTGAGTTTCCCATGTCTGTAAAACAAGAAGAGAGAGTTTGGGTATTCCTCCCTATCTCTAATTGATCCTTGTACTCTTCAGGCATCCCTCAAGTAGATTCCACTCCAGGGCAGGTGGATGCCATCTGGAGAGAGCAGAGGACAAAATCTGATCAGCCAATCCACCCTCAAACTGACACACAATTCTGTCCTCCCAGAAAACTCATGAAACTGGCACTTACTCCTATTGGACACCTACAGGCGTAAGTTACAATTGGCCTGGTGACAGAAATGTCTAAAGAAGGAAACATATCTTTGTAATAAACTATTGTTTTTTATTCTTAGGAAGAGGGCATATGTAAACAGGCAAGTTGGAAGTGATTAAAGTATTCTTGAGCTACAAAGGAGATCACATCTAGATAGAACTAACAATTGGTTGGAGGAATTTTGCCTCCATGCCCTAGGGCAAAGAAGTCTCCAGCCACTTGTGTTCATCACCTAATCACCTAGGCAACATTTCCTAGCAAAAGGACAAGACTATGTTTTATTTAAACTTTTAAGCTCACAGGTTAAACTTATGTTTGCCACCTAGCAATCACATGTAAATATTGCTATAGGCAAATTAGTTAAGGCTGCTTTTGTTTCTTTTGTTTTTTTGAGACAGTCTTGCTATGCAGTTCAGGCAGAACTTGAGCTCACTTATGTTGCCCAGGCTGGTCTTAATCTTGCAAGGAGTTTAGGATTCTCCTGCCTCAGCCTCCTGAGTGGTGGGATTACAGGTGTGTGCCACCATATCTGGCCATTAAGGCTGACAAGAATCTCTTGTTACTCTTACTTAGCATATGTAAGGCACAAATGTGAATCTAGTAGTTTCCCTACTAGCTGCTGTGAAATGTAAATTGTTGTAAGCTGCCTTAACCTAGTTTTTGAAGGATGGCTCAACTGAAAAGCTTATGGAAAATTCCTAGTCTACTAGCAGAAAGAGATAAGTATGACAGATAAGTGGAGATTTTTCAGTGGTCAGGAACAAGTTTCTACCAAGGACCCTTTGGGTATCTGCCAGAGAGCAGCCCTGGCCATGACTCCTCAGTTGTTCTCAGTTTCTATTGGCCCACAGAACCAAAGATCAGTCTTCGGAAAGGAATCCAGCCGTCTCTCTGGTCAACATTCCACCAACCATTGGTTTTAATGGGGACCCACCAAAGAGATGCTGGCAAAATCTGTTCTCTGCTTTAAAGAGTGGCAGCTGCTCTAAGAGTGTTTAACTAGCTGGCAGAGTGACCACTGCTTGACAAAATTCTACAAGGCCTAGTTAAAAGCCTGAGCAAGATTACCTAGCACTAGACCTAAGAGAAGAGGAAAGGTTAGAGATCCTCCCTTAGACTAAATATGTTTTGGTCCCAAGAGTGTGCTGGTTTTGGAGATAGCTCCTTCTAGTGTCACCCAGCAATCAGTCCCCTCCACTGTGTCTCAGATTCAGCCTCCTGAGGGAGACCTGCCCAGAACACTAAGCTGGGACATAGCTTCTATGTGTGTTCTCTTAGATGGGCACAATTTCAATGTCTCATCTGACTCAGAGACAGGGTATATGTTCTTTCTCTGAGGTTACTTCCCTGTCTTCAGCGTTAATAAATGCTCATCTTCTATGGGTTTAACTTAGTTAGAACAGTCTAGAGTTTTTTCTAAGTCTGAGCTAGATTTAAAAAGACCTATCTTGCAATTTATATTAAAGTCTACTAGGAGCATTCTAACATTACTGTCCCTAGCTAAATAACATCAAGCAAGGAAAACCAGTACATTTAGCAACTAGTTCAAATGCATCAAACACAACATATATCAGAACAAAACAGGAATAAAATGTCTCATTAAAAAATATCATAACCTTACAACCTTGCTGTGTTCTAACTTAGATGTATCAACATTTTAACAAAACTATGTAAAAGACAAAGCTTAAGGAATTATAAGCAACAAGCAAAAGCATAACAATTTGAAACATAAAAATTTGTTACCTAAATGAGTAAGCAACACGCAAAAGCATAACAAAATTTGAAGCATAAAAATATTACCTAAATGAGTCCCAAGCAATTATATGCAACATGGCAATAGGCAAAAGCATAACAAAATTTGAAGCATAAAAATTTGTCACCGAAATTCATTCCAATCCAGTCTATGAAACAAAAGCAAACTCTTACTTCCATCCAAGGATCTCGGTGGGGAGCCCCCAAAATGATACAGGAAAATAAGAACTCCCAACTTGAATGATATCTGGGACAAGTTCAAGTTTGTGTTCTCTAAAATCGAAGAATGAATTTTAGGAACAATGGAGGTTAAGAGCAGAATATATATGTTGAGGAAAAGAAAGCTTCTATCCAAGAGAGGGACAAAAGGGGGCCTGAGTGGGTTACCCCAAGACTGTCTTTTCTAGGGACTTTTATAGAGCAAAACCAGGAGGTGAGACGAGTTCAAGGCAGGTGAAATGGACAAAACTATGGTTGACAAATATGAATTATTCAGATAAAATTGATTACATTGAGATCAAATAGGGAACAAGTGGGCATGAATACAGAACAGGGGCTTTTCCTGTAAGGGCTTGGGTCAGGGACTCTTCAAGGTGATTGCTACCTATTTAGAATAGCAATCTCTGATGTTTACACCTAGGAAAGTATGTGGCTGTATTTGTTTAGTACTTTGTCTTGATGTCTGGCCCACAGCAGATATGCATGTTATCTTGTCTTTCATAATTGGCTCGTTCAGGGGCCTGTCCCTGTCTGACTGCCTTTATTCCTGTCTAACCCAGCTACCTATAACACTTTGATAAGACAATGAATATTGGCTGTATTATACCTCATTTCTAGCTGGCCATGTTTCAGCGGTAGACTTGTCCATGCTATGTTGAACTTTGAAAGCTTCTGGTCCATGTATTTCAATGACCTTTTGATAGCATTTCACAGCTTTTAACAATTCACCAAAGGGGATTTTAAAGCAACTCTAATTTTACATTCTAATGAACCAAAGAAACATACATGATAGTCAGAAATCAGTGCGAGGAAACTCAGTACAATGTGAAACAAAAGACTTTAGAATTGTAGTGGAGGTTTCATGGGTGCCTGTGATGTGATGTCAGCAACACAGAAGGCCGTCAGCATTGGAGCTGGACAAGGTGTTGACTGGGGCTGATTTATCATTTGCTCTTCAATCGGTTGGTCTTTCATTGTGTTAATATACTCTACAGGGAATATACTTGTATGCATTTGTGCATCATATGGAAAGGATTAACTGGCAAGCTCATTTCTGGCTTTTTCTTTACTTATATACTTATTTTGCTGTGCTAGGGATCAAACCCAGGGCCTCCTGCCTGATAGGCAAACACCCCACCCCTGGGACTCATCCCATCCTTATGTTTTTAATTTATTTTTTTATTTTAAGGAGAATTAAAAACAATAACAAAGACAAAAACAAAGCAACACAGAAACAGTAAAAAAGACACGGGATTTCAAAATAAAATGATGGGAATTAACAACGGTTGTTATGTCACATATTATTATTTTCAATGAAGTTATACTCAGATTACCAAATACAAGAATGCAAGGCTGAAAAGAAACATTAGAAACAATGAAGAACTTTGCTTAACAGGATGGTAGGAAATCCACAATGGTTATTATATTGCATACTGTTGTCTTAAAATTAGTTGTAAATATTATGAGATATAAGCATGCAAAATTGCTAAAAAATTAAGCATTAACTGTTCCTTTCAATAAACCAACACACATCATCAGTTCAATTATCCCAGCTATCCTTGAACATACACATATATTTATTTTTCTTTCTTCTTTCTTTCTTTTCTCCTTTTCCTCATCCCAGTTGTTTCTTCCCTTTGAGCATTTTCTTTCCCTTTCACAATATCTATTGTACTTTTTGGGTTTTATTTACTCTTTCAGGTTCTAACACTAGGGAGACAATATGATGTTTACACATGCAGATGTGATTTATTTCACTTATGAGTATGGTCACTAGTTGCATCCATTTCCCTATTAGTCTTGAGTTTAATCTTTCTTTATAGCTGAGTAATACTCCATTGTATATAAATAACACATCTTCTTTATCCATTCCTCAGGTGATGAGCATTTGGGTTGTTTCCAAGATTTAGTTATGAAAAATTGTTCTACTATACACATGGGTGTACATATATCACTGTGGTATGATGTTTCTATTTCTTCTGGGAAAATACCCAGAAGGGGGATAGCTGGGTTAAGTGGGACCTCTAATCCTAGTTTTATGAGTAATTTCCAAACTGATTTCCACAGTGGTTGCACCAGTCTACACTCCAACCAACAGTGGAGAAGGGTTAATTTTTCCCCACAGCCCTTCCAGCATTTGTTATTGATTTCTTGATGATAGCCATTTTTCTGGGGTGAGATGGAATTCAGCGTTATTTTAATTTGCATTTCTTGAATGATCTATGATGTTGAATATTTTTTCATATATTTATTTACCATAGTATTTCTTCATCTCAGAAGTGTGCGTTCATCTCAAGTGCCCATTTTTGGATTGGGTTTTGAATTTTAGGGGCATGATTTTTAAAAAATTCTTTATATGTTCTAGATAGAAGTCCTTTGTCTGAGAACAGTAGGCTAAATTTTTTTCCCAATTTGGAGGTTTTGTTTTTACTTTTACTTTGAAGTACTTTCCATGCAGTTTAGTTTTTGTTCATGAACTCTGCCTACCCCTATGTCTTCAAGATTTCTACTTACCTTCTCCTCCAGTAGATTTAGTGTTTCTGTTCTAATATTTAGACCTTTGATTCATTTTGACTTAATTTAGTGTATGGTGGTAGACATGGGTCTAGTTATAGTTTTCAGCATGTCTAAAGGCAGTTTTTCCAGCACCACTTATTAAAGATACTACTTTTATTCCCGTGAACATGTTTGACCCCTTTGTCAGAGATAAGGTGGCAGAGTTTATCAGTAGTTGTGTCTGCATCTTCTAACCTGTTCCACTGTTCCTCAGGTCTGTTTTTGGCCAGTACCATGCTGATTTTATCACAGTAGCTTTGTAGTATAATTTCAAGTCAGGGATTGTGATTCCTCCTGACTTGTGTTTGTTACCCAGGATTGTCTTTGTGATTCTAGGTCTCTTCTGGTTCCAGATGAATTTTATGAATGTTTTCTCTAGATCTTTGAGGTATACTAATAGTATTTTATTTGGGATTGCATTGAATCTATATAACAATTTTGGGAGTATGGCCATTGTCACAGTGTTGGTTCTTCTTATCCAGGAGCAAGGAATATCTTTCCATTTTCTGAAATTCTCTTCAATCTCTTTTTTCAAAGTACTGAAATTTTCACTATATAAATCTTTTACTTCCTTTGTTAGATTGATTCCTAAATATATCAGTGTAGGGCATTGAGAATGATGAAGAATATTTCAGAGCAAGGATTTATAAGACTTAATGACTGTATGGTTAGGGTCCTTCAAAGAAACAAAATGTAAAAGAGGTGTTGTGTGTGTGTGTGTTTGTGTGTATGTGTGCACTTGAAGACCTGGAGAAGAGTCATTGTGGTCACTTAATTTTAAAGGCTGTCTGCTGCCAAACTTCCTTCAGGCCAAGGAAAATATCAGCCACTTTTCTATTTGCCTCTAACTGGTATGGATAAGATATCTGTATTATCAGAGCACAGTTTGCTTTACCTAAAGTCTACTAGTTTAGAGAACATAAAAAAATACTTTTGCAGTATCACGGTGCTCAGTGTGGCTCCATCAGTGGGGGAGAGGTTCCATCCTTATGTTCTTGCTTTTACTCATGATCCAAGTTTACTGATTAAGCCAGCCAAGTGTCATCTAAGTTTGAGTCAACATCTCATGAGTCAAGCATTCTTCACCGAAGAATGCTTCACCAAATATCTGGGCACCTTGGCCCAAGCGCAATGACGCATGAAATGAACTGTCATGGTGAATAGAGACCAAAAAGTGGGAACATGGAAGATGGATGGTTGTGTGGAATTTAGCTTGGATATTCAGGTAAGTGGTGATGCTTTTACCCAAGGCAGGAGTCCTGGGAAGATGCCAAATTTGATTAAAGGAGATTTTCTATTATTTAAGAAATATTTATTGGCCACTGACCTTGCACCAAGAGGTGAACTAAGTATTTTTTTCTTTTTGTGTGTGTGTGGGGGAGGTGTGTAAGAGGAAACAAGTATGTAAAAAATATCACCTGGAGAGAAACTATTGCAGATGATTAAGGATGTGTATTAGAGGGAGAGACACTGATGGTCTACAAGTAGGACCAGGTATTAACCTGACAAAGTCTCTGGTAAAATTTACCTTTTAATTAGTTGTTTAAAAAGAAAGAAATTTATCTATGTTTTCACCATATTGAGCATTTTAACTACTATAGAATGATAAACAAACATCAGACAGATTTTCCCCTGGTGCCATAATGGTCTTAGGAGACACGGTTGCTTGGGCATACCAGTGACACTGTCTCCTGCCACAGGATGCTAAATGGCTCCACAGAGGCTTGAGGCAAGTAATACGGCCCCCAAAGGACTATTGTTGGAACCAGGGAATAACAGAGGCACTGGTCTCGTTAAGGTCTATTATTCCCCTGTATAAACAATGTTTAGAGGACCTAATAATGACTATGGGATATTTTATTAAAGTTCATATAGGTCATCTCTTTTTTTAAAAAAAGATGGCTGCAACACTGACACTCTCATTTATTTAGTCTTAGCTGTTGCTGGTTTGCTCTCTGATACTGAGTAGTTAGATAGAGGCCATCTGGCCTACAGAGCTTTTACAAAAGTGCTTCCTGACTCCTGTTCTAAGGATATTTGGGATTTCTAGTTTTATACCCAGAGTTTGAAAGGGTCAAATGCTGTGAGGGCCAAGTACAAAGAGCAGCTACAATTGCTTCATGCTGCTTAGGTGAGGAGGTAGATTATAGGAGGGGCAGCATCAGCCAAACAAGTACGGGTACAAGGACCACCACAAGAAGGCCGCTGAGAATCCACCCCTGTCTGTTGTCAATGAGAACCACAGCCCCAATGTTCCACATGTCACAAATTAGAAAGAAATCAAGGTTTTCTTTTTTAATCAAGTGTTCAGGTTCTACGTCATTTTATGAGTACATCACAGAGGAATGACCACCATTTTTCCAGCTTTGGCTTAGAAAGTAAGGAAAACAGCATTGTGAAACAGCAGATGAGTAAAAGGGCATAATCGATTTTGATTTCACAAAAAGTTTTCTTTTTTATGCACAGACCTCAGTGGATAGATTGAATCCATCAAATGCAGAGAATGACAGCATGGAGAGGAAAACAAAACCCACACTGGCTACGTCCACCAATTTCAGTATAAAACTCCAGGAGGTATCCGAAGAGAGGAAGGAAAGAGACATGGTAATACCTGCACGAGGTGGAGCAACCGCACGAAATAGAAAAATGCATAACCCTGAGCTGCCACGTCACAGCAGATGGTAAGATCTGAAGAGGGGTAGACATTAAGACCTGGAAAGGAAGCAATTCACCTGTCAGCCTTCAAGGGCTGGTACAGCTAAGAGATCAGCCCAGGGCTGGATAGAAACCACACAACAGCAGTGTGTGACAACCACCAAGCTTGCCTAGTGGATGAGTGGTGGGGAGATCACTTGCTGAGGAAAGAAGTCCCCTTAGAAATGGGAAGCACTCCCGGACTGTTTAGACTTAAGGAGTAGAAGTGAGCCAGGTGCAAGTGGGAGAAAAGAGGGTGTGTTAGAAAGCAAAACCAAGTTGGCGGGCAAATGAAGTGATAGCTCTCCCTCGGGTAGAGTACAGAAGAGGAGACTGCCTTGGGCTAAAAAAGAAGCTGTACATTTTGAGTTGGTATTTCTGGTCTCTAGTGCCCAAGTGACATGGTGGATCTTAAGCTGCAGCTTGCAGCGCCCGTGCGTGACAGGCAAAGGGCTGATCCTGCAAGAAGCCTTTAAGAGGCAGCCTCTGCCTTTACGTATGGCTCACTCACTTATTCATTTATTAGCTCAGTGACCCCCTTTTCACTTATTTTATAACTATCTGTGTAGAGAAGGGCTGTGCCCTGTATCAGACACTCTCCTTGGTGCTGGAGATGACATCGTGACCAACACAGAAGTCTCTTCCCTCCTGGAGCTTAAATTCAATGCGGAGAGACACCACTTTCTAGGTATGTCGCTCCTTTTAAATTTTTTCTCTTTTATGAAATGATGGTGTGAAAATTATTGAGAAATTTCTGTGAGGCAGAGCCCAAAGCCTGTCAGAATTGCTATAATTAACATTCTTATATCTATTTCCCAGGATCTGGGAGTGTTATCCTGCCAATAAACAGATTTGATGATATGATTGCCTGCCTTAAAATCTTTGTACTATCCAAAGCACACGCCAACAAACTTTTTCTTAAAGGTCTTAAATATGCTGGGCTTGTCAGTCTCACCCAGTCTCTGTCACACATACTCAACTGAGATGCAGAAGTGGCCATAGCCATGTACACAGGAGTGTGGGTTACCATGTTCCGATGAAACCTCATTCACAGAGCAGGTGGTGAGGCAGGGCTGCCTCCCAGACTCTACTCAGCTTTCTCTTTATCCAGTCTAGGGCATAAGGTCAAGCTCCTTAGAATAGTATAAAAATTGAGTCCCAAATTATAATTCCATCTCATGAGTCTCCATCCCTTTTGTAAAAAGGAAATGGCATAATTTTCTGATTATGTAATATATTTTCTTATCATTTAAAAATTGATAATATGCTTATAAATGACTTAAATAATGCAGAAGTACTTTAAACTGAAAGACAATCTCCTGTGAATACAATTGTATAACCCTAATTTTCTGTTAATGAATAAGTCATTGGAACATTGCTTCTATCTCATTCTTTTAATGGTTGCTCGTTAACCTAGTGTAAGAAAAACCAGAATTTATTTACTGATCACTTTGTCCTTCAAGATTCCTCACTTGTACATGTCACATCTTTGTGCCTTAAAAGACCTTGCCTTCTTATTATTTCTTCTTCTTCTTCTTCTCCTCCTCCCCTATCCCATCCTCCTCATTCTGCTTCTCCTCTTCCTGATCCTCCTCCCTCTGCACCTTCCCAGGATGGGGATGAACTCAGAGTCTTCACACAGAGCCACAATCACAGTCTTTTCTTTATTTTGATGCAGGGTCTCACGAAGTCACTAAGTTACCACACTAGGCTGGAACTTGCAATCTTCCTGACTTAGCCTCTCATAATGCTAGAATTAAAAGTCTGTGCCACCAGACCTGGCTAGCAATCTACATCTCAAATGCAAGAAACAAATTAAATGTAGTTTCTCTGTAAAGCCTGTCTCTTGCTTCCTGGACAAAATTCACCGTGCTGTCATTGACTTTGTAGGTAACACAAATGTAGCTTTTTTAGAGTGGGAGGGCGATTGTTAGGTAAAAATAATAGCAAACTTAGTGACTGTTTACTAGAAAAGCAGGCACTTTAAAAATACTTTATCTGCATTTGCTACCTAATGAATCTGCTTTTTTGATGCCATGACTGTAGCATCGATTAGGGCGTGTGTTTTATTTTAGTACTCTTAAGTGTCAACCAAGGTTAACTGGATTTTTCTCCTGCCTGAAAGCAAAGGAATCCTTTCTTCCATAGTTTTCAAGATCACCTAGTATTGTGCATGGATCCTGGCATGGCAGGTGCAGTGCAAAAGCTGCTTTTTCTTCTTTTAAGTACTCGGTTCCTGGACTGTGGTCACTAGGCCTTAATCATGTTGGATTACCGGGGCCAGGGTAGTAATTTGCTTCTAGGGGAAGGTCAGTAAATATCTGCCTAGTGAGTTAATGACTTCGCTATAGAGGTGAGATTATGTACTGAATGGGAAAAGTTCTGGACAGCTTAATTAATAGCTTTTCTGGGCCCCATTTCTTCGTCTTTTAGTGGTTTGTTGTGTTTAACTGCGTTGTTGATGTAAAAGATTAGGGATAAAAACATAGTAGTATCACAGACTTGAGAGCTAATAGCCCAAGTTCTAGTCTTCTTACACTGAAGTGTTTTAGAACTCAAGTGCATACAAGAGAGTCTTAAAAATAGGCATATATTATATGAAAACTTTTAAGAGGACAGTCATTACATTAGAGCTTTAAAAAGACTACCGCACTAGGATCTATCTGGCCTCCTCAGAGGTGATTAAACTCTGTAAGGACTGGACTTCCTGGCAGCTCATCAATGGCTATTGGCATCTTTCCTCAAACTTCATTACTCAAGTGAACGAAGGTGCGTGTGACACAGAAAAAGCAACGTCAAGCTGAGCACAGCACGTGCCCTTTTGTGAGTGAGGATGCACAGCAGTAGCTGGGTTCTGATTTACTGGCAAGTGCGGGGATGGGTCAGCAGGAAAGGCAATCCACAGTCACGGCACTGGGGTTTTGGCTCCTTGAGGGTGAGTGGGTAACCCAGTAATAAATCATGAAGCAAGGACATATGCAAAGGTAAAAGGCGAAAGATTTATACGATCTGAAGAGAAACCACAGTATGACATATGCAAAGGACATTACAGATTTTCTCTCACTGGGATGTATGTAATTTTATAGATGAGTAAACAGTTTATATGCTCATGGTCACACAGACAGTGACAGTTATACTGGGGATTCCCCCACTCCAGGACCATTATCCAAAGGGCTACCTGAGCTCCATTTGTGTGGGACGGAGCCACGGTGGGAAAGGGAGTGGGATGGGAAGAATGTTGTGCAGGATGACAGCAAGCATCAGAGGCTTGGAGAGCTGGGTAGAGTGTGGAAAATGGTTAAGCATGTTTTATTTTAGTCTAGGAGAGTAAGAAGTTTTGAGAAGTTTCAAAGCCATGAGCACAAAGCTGGTTTGCATCACTGAGGACCCGCCCCACATAAATGTAGTCCAGTGGCCCCTTGGATAGTGCATCCTCCCTTACACTGAACTCATTTTCCCTTGAAAATCAGCCTTTGGATGGTGGGTGTCTTCTCCCCTCCGGGATACTATTGACTATTCCTAAGTCCTTTGTTATAAACATAAGCAGGGAGGCCTGGAGCTCCTTACATGTGATTACTTTTTCTTCTATCATACCAGCCTTGTCTCAAACTCCAGTGAGTCTTGAACATCTTGGAACTGATGGTGCTATCATCGGATGGTTAGGGATAAGTGTTCATGCTTTGATTCTGTATTTAGATTTACCTGCTAGCTCCACTGGCTAGAATTTCTTTTGAACAGCTTATATTCCCATGGAGTTTGTACACGCTTTCTCAGCTGGTTCAGCAGGGCAGTTAATTAGCACGGCCACCTCAGCTGTGCCGACATTGGTTGATGATACTAATGCAAAACCAGAAATGGTTTGGAATGATGGGCTGCATAAACTGATGCCAAAAGGGGCCTGCTGCCTTCTCCTCTTCTGTTCAAAATATGTTTAATTGTATCTCTCTTTCCAGAGTACAGATAACAGTAGTGATTAGGAAAAAAACCCAAACTGGTATCATAACAAGCCAGATAGGAGATAATCACTGGCCATTAAACAAAATTTATTTCCAAAGAGACAATATAGAGTTGTATGGTTTTGAAAGTGCAAAATAATGTTTTTATCCTGCATCCGGTTTCACATATGGCAATCCTGCTGCGCCCTGTGACCAGGCAAAGTGGAGGGACTTGTTACAGGGAGTTTATTAGCTTCACTGGGATCTTGTTCCATTTAATTTGTGCCAGGAGGCTGTTATATGCAAATTGCTAACATGGCACAGAGCTGGAGACGAAGTATTGGGACGGAGTGAGGAGCTGTCTCTATATTCTATTAGAAGTGTTCAACGGTATTATTTCACCTTACCAATTTTTAGAGATGTGCTAAAAATTAGCTTTCATGTTCCTTCACTGAAAAGGGAAACATTTTTTGATATATTTTAATATTTTAGATTAAATTAATGTCATCACACTTAGCATACTGCTGAATTCATACAAAGGGACTCCTTGAGAAACTGCAGAATTATTATCTTTCCTGGTTTTGCTTTGCACTACTTGGCTTCTGTGCATTCCTAAGACATTGGCACCTCTCCTTGGCACAAGAGCACCGCTGAATGGGGGCTGTTTTCGGTGAATGATGACTTGAAAGAGAAAGCAGACAGTGCGGTGACCTAGAAGATGAGAGATAGGCAAGAAGAAAATGAAGTGATGTTTTAAGTAAAATGAAAATAAAGGAATATGTGAAAGAACAGAGCCAAGGGGACCTGGCTGATGGTCTGAGGAGCACACGATGCCCCATCCTGGGTCAGCTGTCTCCTGTGAGCATGCAGCTCCAGCAACTGCGCTGTGCACGGACTCGGGGGAGAGCGGGATGAGGCCACGCCCAAAGGACTTCGCTGTTGTGACTTTTCGGTTCCATTTGTTTCATGAGGCTTCCTGAGAGGCTTTGTCCGCTTCCTTCCTTCTCTCACTGCTGATACTCCTTAACTTGCATGAACTTCAGTGCCTCTGACCCCAGTGATTCAAGAGTACCTGGTAAACACAGACCTAGGTCCTCCAGACCATTAAGCCATTAAGTTCACTCTTACCTTTATTCTATCACTTTTTGGAACCATTTTGTGTAATCACAGAAGCAAGACCCTTAATTAGGTAAAAAAGTGATTGACCTGTATGTGTGGAACACAGAAGAAGATTAAGATGAATGTTGCCCCCATTAAGTGGGAATCTTACAATAGGATCTATATTTCTTCTACGATTTCCAGTCCCAGTTTGGAATTTATGATCATGTTTACACGTTTCCAGACAGATGTTTCCTGGTGTAATTGAAGTATTTGTAAGAGGCATTCCTAGACTTAGCTGTCACCTCGACACGTGCTGCTGCCAACAGTCCATGCAAGATGCCATTATAAGACCTTTCTGTCCAGTTCCACTCAGGCATACCCATGTCTCTGAGGAAATACTGTTCATTTGTTTAAAGAAATGTTCTCCCATTCTCACCAATGTCTCTGTATTCCAAAAGGAAATAAAAATGGCATTTTGAGCTGAAAAAGCTTCCATGATTTCTAGTTTTAAAAGGCCAGGGGGCAGGAAGGAAGCAGGAAGAAACCGGGTAAATATGTGTATATACGAGGTAATTCCTATTTTCTAGGTCAAATGGAATTTTTGCACAGCTAGTGAGCTTTGAAAATTGCAAAGACATTTTTAATAGCTCCTCGTGTTCTACAAACTTTTACTTGTCTTAACTATTCAATTAACCATCACTAAATGCACAGAATATCCAAAATTTCAGCATTTTCTTTCAAAGCATGCCATTCGTTTTCACCCCATCAGTGAGCTCATGACCAATAAATTACATACTTAAAATTATCAGTTGGGAAAACATGTGGGCATCAAGTAAAAAATGGTACTGCTGTCTTGCTTTTAAAAAATTATTTAGGCTCTTTCAGCAGAATGCCTGCTAAGTACCAGGCACCTTGCTTGATGTTTTACCAAGTGGAACTTCAACCAGAAAAAAAAATGGGTGTCCGGCCTGGAAAGAACAACTCACGTTTGAGTGCACATATGTTGCCAACTCTTCCTGAACAGAGCATCTCCACCACCCTCGGAGCACACCACTGGGTCAGCCTGGTGCGGAGGCTGGGAAGTGACTCAGATACCATCTCTGATCTATGGTTCTTTTATTTTTATTTTTTCTCTATAACAATAGTGATGCTGTAACGTTGACAGTGATTCAAAGCCTGCCAAAAATGGCCTTATTGATTAAGCAGATAAGAAAAATAATACAACATGGAGCACAGAATTCTTTGATACAAGCCTTCTTTTGTCTGATTATGGAAATTCTGTTACTGTTTCCGGCCATCTGCACATCACTGTGAGTCAGAACTTTCAAGACCTTTTGCCTTCAAAACAAAGAGCTGAAGTCAGTGGCTTGTCCATGGAATGAATGTTATTACCTCAGCAAAGGCCATTTCACATTCACAGGGTCTGGTTAAAGATGAACTGACTGGTTTGTTATTGAAATTTATTTGGGAACAAAATTTAAATTGACAGGATTCTGCACATTTTGGATTGATGTAAATTAAATTTAGTAAGTTGCCATTAATATTTACATGAAAAATGAAAGTGAGCAACATAACAAATCCTTGGAAGATTGCTTTTCTATTCTGACATGGTGAAGGAAAGCGAACATTAATATACAGTTTGATAATGAGACGCTTGTGCATTTATCTTGGAAGAAGATAGATATTCTTTAAAAATCAAATTTCCCAACAGAGTCATGTTCCAAAGTAACATTAAACCAGTAATGCATTGAACTGTGACCTTCTGAGGAGCCTTTTGTTCCAGGAGGCCCGTAGTTTGGCGCACTTTTCTATGAGAAGTGGCTGTTGAACAAATGTTGACTGACCGAGGAGAACCACGCGCAGAAGTAATTACCGGGGCCTTGCACTTAGCACATCTCCTCTCCTGGATCTGAACCGCTCTACAGTGTGACGGGTAATTTGGTCTCCAAGCAAAGCAGCAGGCCTGTCTGAAGCCCTGTCTAGAAGATGGGGTGAGAACTCCCCGGTTTATTACAAAGCCAGTGAACACAACTCACTCTCTGAGGATATCATAGACAAGTGTCACCCAGTCTTGCAAAAATCTTAATTCAGAAGCTTTTATTTATGTGTTTGCTGAGTTATTTTTTAATGAGATGAAGCATAAAATATAAGAACTATACTCGGGGAAATTTTAAATTGTGAAAAGATTAAAAAACACATTTGAGGATAAAGGGGGTAAAGACCCTCTCATCCCTTCTCAGCACCTTCTCTACCAGCTCCCTTCATCTGTCCTCCTGCCCTGTGTATACGGCCTCCTTCTCCCTGGCTCTGGCTGAGCCCTGTCTTTCCGTTTTCACATGGTAGCACTCTGCCCTGGCCTCAAATTACAGGAAAGCTACAGCTCTGTAAATGGCCCGAGGGGGGGACAGGCTCACATTTCATTTGCCTGGAAATTTAGAATTACAAATTAATCTACAGGAAACAATTGCTTGAACAATTTGAAACTGATATGGGCAGCAGTCTACACAGCTCCCTCAGAGAATGCCAGGCCATGCCCTGGAGGAGCTGGTTGGGGCTACCCTGCTGCTACCTGCTTGGCCTCCCCAGGGACATTCTCCAGTGAGCGTCTCAGGAGGGCTGGGAGAGGCCGTGGAAGATGTTTGTGGCACTAATACCGCGGCATTTATTTTCAGCTTGATGAAATTGTCAGCAGTATAACAGCCTTCTGGGGTGTTCTGACCGCAGCATTTTCAGTTATACCTTAATGCAAAGATGGCAAGCATGGAATTCCTGTCTGCCAGTGGGGAGAGAGTGGTAAGAAGGGCTTCACAATGTGAGGCACACAGGCCTGGCCTCAAGAGACACATGTGACCTTGGACCCTTTGGAGACTACTACAGTGCTTAAATTGCCTCCTTCCTTGCCTCTTTCCTATTTTTGGTAGGTGCTGGAAATATTTGGTTCTACAAAATGCCTCACAGCTAATATACTTTATGTTAAAAATGGTTGGAAGTGCAGGGTAATGAGCATCTTTATATCCGTTGGTTTGTTTTGTATTATATATGATATATCAGCAACACCTCAGGAAGAAATACAAAATGATGAATTTATGTCACAAAGTGTTCTCTGTTTTGAGAATCTTTGAAATGCGGAGTCACAGCTTTCCTCACAGTTTCCTGAGGATGTTATTAGAGAGTAGGACCAGCTCTACAAATGCTTAATACTAAATTGTATATGCTGAGCCCGAATATGCAGCCAAAGTTTTGGATCATTTTATGTTATATTTGTAGGAGCACATTATTGTGATTATTATTTTCAGTGATGATTAACACTTTTGGTCTCTTTTTTATTCCATTATAATTACTTCATTATAGGTTATAATTATATCATGATATAGAAGACAGTGCATTACAGGTCACAGCCAGTAAATAAAAAGTCCTAACCTTGCAAAGCATAATCCTTAATGTGTGAAATAGTCCGTTTTTTAACGCAGATTTTCTGAGTGTCCATATGTGAATGACCCTGCATTTTGAAATGCAGAACACAAGTGAATTGCTTTCAGCTCTTTAAGGGTTAAGGGAAAAAAGCAAATAACTAAAATATTTAAAAGAATGTGATAAATACTGTCCAAGGGATAGGGGAGCACTGAGGAAGGCAAGGTTGTTTATAACAGAAGGGTCAGGGGTCTACCGGAGGGATTAGTAGGATGTCAGTGGGTGGGGATCAGAAAAGGATATTCCGTATATAACAGAATCAAAATCATGATGAAAACATTGTGCATCTGAAGAGCTGCTTGTGGTTCTTGAGCCCCTAAATCATATGGTAGCGGCAGCTGTGTGCTGAAAAGAGATGCGAAGTTTGAAACTTTTCCATCATGAAGAGAAAGCCATTGCAGGCATTGGAACAGAGGGTACCACGCCACCTAACCAACCCCAATCTCACCCCCCAAGAAACAATAAAGTGGAAGGAGAGATGCAAAGAGTTGGACAAACATAGTTTAACCACTATTCCTTCATTTCATTGTTAAGACCAAAGGAGGCCTGTATAAAAGCACCTCAACCAAGGGGAAGCAGTTAGCACAGCTATTGTAAGGGTTATGGGCCCTCGCTTGTACATTTCTTTTTTATGTCATAACGATGAGTGTCTCCATGTCCCATCTCTCTCCCTTTCCCCTCCCTCCCGCATTTTCACTTTTCACTCCTTTGTCCCCTTTACCTCACCTCAGGGTGCCGTTATTACCATCAGCCTCTGAAACCCAGCTCCAGCTTGCTTATATTATATCTGAAAATAGTCTTATCTGGCTGCAGGTAGAAGAGCCCAAGTTAATTATCACAAAATCACGATTTTATTACTTTGTTTAGCTCTGTAGTTCTAAATCTTCTCTTCCTCCTCGGGAATTTTGAGCTCCAGTGAGAGGAGCGCTCATCTGTGCAGACGGGCTGCTGACCCTTCTCAGTGCCCGCTGTGCTTACACGCCTCTGATAGGAAAGTAATAGTCGCATATTTTCTAATGGAGCTGGCAGCTTGTGGGGCTCGTTTGTTAACTAGCCCCTGTGACGACTCAAGCTCACCAACGGGTACAGGGATTTTAGTTTTAAATTCAAAGCTGCACTTCAAAATGGGAGTGAGGTGTTTGTAGAACTGCCTAGCTCATTCTAGTCATGGATAAATCTATTACTCAAAAGTACTCTTGCTTCATGTGTTGTTAGTCATCTCCTGATGAATCCCCTGCCACACACTTTCTTTCTGTGGATAACTCAGCAATATATTTAGTCCCTTCCTTCTGGAAAGAACATAAAACATAACATGACTTTTACACAGTATTTTTTATTTATAAAATTGACCTTTTGCTTGAATGGACAGTTTTCCTCTTTATATTTGATGCATACACCTGGGAACACAATCAGAAGATTCCTATTGATTGTTCTGAAGCAATTTAGTTCTGGTCATGGTTGTACTGGATTTACAATTATACTGAGGAGAGGTATTATTGACTGGGCTTGGTAATTACCACACTGCCATCAGATTCAGCTGGAGGTGAAACTAGCCTACGTCTCCATGTTGGTGTTCCTGTTATAAAAGATTTGCACCGACTCTTCCAATCTAGAGGTGAACAACACATATTACGTTTTAGTCACAGCAATTTATTTCAATATGCAGTTCATTTACTTTTGAGTGTAAGTAGCTTAAGTTACTGACTTAGGAAAGGTACACATTGTGTTAGTTAATCATTGACCCACACCACATATGCTTTTGTCTAGCAAAACAAGTAGGTCACCTTTTATATTAAAGCAGTGGCTTCTGGACAGGTCTTATAAGGAGATTGATTGCTTTGGTATGTACTTAATCAGATCAAATGTGACCTAATAAGTAATAAATCTACTTTTAATATACATTTAAATTTCTTAGATTATATGAAATACTTACATACTTTCTTACAGCAGTGACAATATACTTATCCTTAGAAAATAACTATTGTATACACAGTAAACTCTGTATAGTAGGTAGTTTTAAGTAAATTCCTTGGGACAAGTATGTAAGTAAAGGTTGTGGTTGTGCATGTTAAGTAAAAGAGCATGCTCTTTTACTTAACACCATGCCTGACATACAGGGAAAAATATGCTGGTCTCACAACTCACGGGCCCACTGAAGAGAAATGTGGCTTAAGTGTAGCCTAAGATGTGTACACACAGAACCTAAACACTGGGAAGTATACTGTCCTTATTTGACATATAATTAATAAAAATCCACAAGTAATTTGTTCAGAGTAACTAACAAATATAAATGTCTGTTCTTGCAGTTTTCAAAATATATTTACTTTCTAAATTGAAATTAATAGAACCAGAAATTCTTACAACCATAAGAACACTTTAAGTGAAACTCCTTATGTTTATAACATAGGAAATTCTCTATTTACCATCGATGCAATAGGCCATCAAATTTTATTGGTTTGCAAAAGCAACTCATTGGGATTATAATTTGAAAATTCAATGAGAAAACCCCATAATTTACAAATCTGAGTTTTGTTTTTTACTCTATGATTTTTCTCAAGTTATATTTAGACCTATTGTACTTGGGGCAGTTGTTCATTTCAGCATGGAGTCCATAAAGACTGCGGAAGATGCTGCTTTTTTGTTCTCTCATGAAATGCAACAACTCTGAGATCAGGGTAATACCCTTACCGGGAGGTTGTAGGCATGTCTTTCCAGACAGAACTGCTATTACTGTAGAGTTTACATATGGTATTCCTGTAATGGGAAATCCACTGTACACCTGAAAATTGATTCCTTATGATTGGGGGATCTTGTCTATATGACATCTGTGATTTACTCTATCCAGCTAAGAAACACCAGTGTAGAAACAGGCCCATGTGGTCTGACTGTCTCCAGTCTTTCAAATGTTCAGGTGAACCTCCATTGGGAAATCTGCGTTTGCCAGCTTCTGACACTACTACCTTTTAAAATACTGGCTTTGAGAAGCTGACCATTTAGTAGAGGTAAATCTGGTCACTGTTCTGCATGGTCCAGGTAACCAGGGAAGAAAAACACTGAGCTTTGTGGTCCTGAGATGTGCACCACTCTCTGCCTAGCCTTTTTACCAGGTGTACCTCGGTCTCCCACAGTGCTTTATAATGGCGTACAGATGCTCCAGTAGAAACCTGTCATCAGGACCCAGAAAAGCCCTTTTACATCAGCAGAGACATCAAAGGCATCTGCTTGACACCTGGAAGAAGATCCAGGAGCAGGCTATGTTATTGTCTCTGCTGTGCTGGAGAGGCCTTGGGAGAGAAGTTGTCTCTACTGGCAGGCAGGAAGCACTGAGGCATAAATAATGGAGGTGAGCAAAAGTGTCATCTAAACTACTCAGAAAACTTGCACAGAATCAAATGCTGGGTTTAAATCAGAGATTAAGAGACTAAATTTTGCTTCTGCAGATAAGGCTGAGTTGATCAACTCAAGAAGAAGGGGGATGAATATATCCTATTTAAGACTGAAATATTTGTTGAGATTTACTTCTGTTTCCAAAAGGTCACACAGAGAGATGTTGGTAGTAGAATATTTGATCTCTTTAGCTGGACTCTAAACCTTTATCATTTAGGGATTATCTTATTTTTTATCCACTTTACATCAAACATATTACAGAACTCATGGAGCTCAGTGTAGGAATGTCTGTGGGATGGAATTATTGGGTAGTCGCATAACTAGCATTGTCTTTTTTTAAAATTGGGGACTGTTTCAGTCCCTCTAAAGATAAAAATACTGGCTTTTTCTTATTATCCAGAATTGCAAGTTAAAACAAAAGTTTGAACGGAGTAAAGCATACACAAGTAAATTGAAAAAGTGCTAATATTGAAGTGAGAAAAACGATACTGAGTAATTTTAAAGAATACCTAAGGCTAAAATCCAGTAGCAATGGCAAATGAGACCAATAATCCAGTTCTTCCCTGCAAGGATCTGGGTGCCTTTGACATGTGCAAAAAATCATACCAATGCCAGTGATGCACACAGTTATCTCAGCATTTTGGATATTTTTTGTTTCAATGTTTTTTCAGTAAGTAATATCACCTTGGGAGAGGGCTGCACATTGTGACGTTTCCCTGACCATTTAAAACACTAAGCTTCAATGTGGAATCAGAGAACAGAGAGAAAGGCAAATACACAGATTGGGAACTGGCAGCGCAAACCACCTTCTAGGAAAAGGATTACACGTCTAGTGTATGCAGAAGTACAGAGAGTGAAACAGCACCAGTCTTTCTCTCTCTCTCTCTCTCTCTGCCTCTATTAAATTTGTATTTTAAAATATGCCATACTTTACATTTCAAACACGCTGTTAATTCGCTTTGTGAAAGTTGGAGGCATCTTAATCTGATTTTGCCAGAGTTTTAGGAAATAAGTAACTTCCATTTTCAAATTGAGTTAGAATTTTAATGGTGCAGTATGAGCATATATAAATTAGGTCCTTGGAAAATTTGGAATACTTTTGGGAAAGACACCACATGAATTTGCCCCACCATTTCTGCGCACCTCCATCCCATGTGTGTAGTGGGAAGCAGCACACGGACAGCAGCGTGGCCATATTTTCGCGTCGCATTCGCACAGCATGGCACAAACGGCCACCATCTTTGTGCTGCTACTGCTGACTGTATTTAGCTCCTGCGATCAGGAACAGGGAGGCCTGAGGAATGGGGAACTGTTGCTTATGGCATTAAAAACTCAACTAGGCAGAAAGCTAGGAATGGAGCAGTTGACAAAGACAAAGCCGAGAGCTCTGTGGCTTCTCCTTAATTAGGGGTTGGCATTGGTTCCTGTCAAACAAGGGAAGGAGGGTGTGCCGCGGCACACTGACGCACACAGACGGCCCTAGTCACAGTTGGAGAGAACACAAAGTGCATTCACGCTGGCACTGAGAAGGATTTAGATAAGTACTCGAGGTAACAAAAATCGAAAAAGGAGGATGATGGCGGTGGGTCCTTTAGATGAGCTGCGACTGAGTGCACCTTTATTACAGCTTATACAGCTTATCAGTCTCCAGACGGAGACAGACCCGCCTTCCTGGTGCACTTCTCCCTGTGCTCTCCCGGATTAAAGGTCAAAGTAACTCAAATTTATATGTTCTGTCGCACTGTCCCAGTCTCTCTGTGCTCACGTGTACGCGCTGCACATCTCAAGGATTCGGTATCCTAGGCGAGAACTTGTAATCCTTGAATGAAGCAAAAGCTTTCACCCTTAAAATACTTCATTTATTTAAGATAATTATCTTTTGGAAAGAGGTTGCACACAATGAAATACTAAAAGGTCACAAAAATGCTGCTGACATAGATATACACGTGGCAACATACCAGCCCTCATTGCTCTTGTCCAGAACCATGGTTATATTTTGCATCCATTTGACGCATTTGAGTAGCTAATATTCTGGTTTATTAGGACACTGTCTATATGTATCTGCAACATACACAAAAGCTGTGTGTTTTCATAATATGTATAAGCACTTCAGACGGTAAGCTGTGCACATTGCAGCTAGCAGATGGCAACTCTTATCACAGATAAAAGCACATATATATGTTTCTGTAACTACACCCTCCGAGAGAACGGGTAAGAGAAGAATATTCTCCACATCACAGCTTACATTACCCATCTACTTAGGCAGCAAACAGCATATGTTTTACCGCTGTGGAAAGGCAGTGTTTGAGAGGGAAATATGATTAAAACAAACTTAGAGATAACCTGATGAATAAATGCAGAAACTGTGTTAACTGGAAATCAGTGCTCGCTCTCTTTATGTAGGAAGCTGGATGGTCTGTATTCAAAAAAGTAAGATTATAAAAGTAATTCTGTACGATTGCCAGATAAAATGCAGACTTCTACATTAAATCAACTTTGAGGTAAAAATGAACACTTTCTTATTTAATTATGCCCCATACCCCATGCAGGATTTAGAACATTCTTATATTAAAAATTTTAAATCATACATAGATAGATAGATAGATAGATAGAGATATATAATTTGCCAAATCTGACAGTGATGATTTCAACCACTGCTTTTAAAACTTTTAATCAGTACTCCCAGAGTACTGGGTGAGAGAAAAGCTGTTACCAAGCAGATCTCTTTTGGAAGACAAATGCACACAAAGCATTGTCATGGACACAAAGCCAGTGATGGATCTGAAAATGTATCGAAGTGGTGTGGTCAGCAACAGAGCCGGTACTGGTAATTCAGGACACAGAGCTTCCTGCTCCAGAGTTTTAGGTTCTGGTTTGGGATTACCTGGGTAATTTTTTCATATTGTTCATGTAAGTTCAGCTTTTTCTCATCTCATTTATGAATTTGGTTTTTCAGATTGAGATCTATTTGCACTTATAAAATAGGAAGCAGACTTTAAACACTTCATGCTTCCATATTGGCATTCTTATGGTGAGATCAGCATTCAACTGAAAGGTTAAACGGAGTTCAGATAATTTCTTTTTTTATTCTTTGCTCTGGCTTTTGTCTCACGCCTTTCAGCAAAACTGAATAAAGATGTCTCCATCTTACCCCGAAAGATTCAATTACTTTTCCAATGCTGGGTAAACATCTGCAGATGAACGATCTTAACAAATGTATTTTGATTCTACACAAACTTATGTGACACTTTTGTTTTCTCTCTTCAAAAGCAGAGAATAGATTCACGCCTGTTTTCTGAGCTGGAGCTTCCACTGCCACTAGCTGGGAACATTTGGCAGGCAGCCAACCAATCTCTGCAGCCCAGTGAAACTCTGATTTCATCTGTTCTAGCAGTGCAATATATTCCACTTCGGGTCAAAAGCAGGGAGCCAGCGGTATTAACATTACACTAATCTGTAAAGACATTTTCTCTGGGCTACATAGGCTAATGTTACACGGGCTTTCAAAGCTTCAAGGGTAAGGAGCAATAGTAATTGTCAGGGGAAGGTATAGCAGGGAGTGGATTCTTGCTGAGAATATTCCAAGACAGGCTAGATGGATGGATGCAAAGAATGAGGAAAAAGAAATTCCTTTTGAAAGAGACAAGTCATTTGCTGTCTTGTTAAGCAGGGGTTTCAGACGCACCTTCGGGTCATGCATCTCACAACCACAAACTCCGCTCCTTTTTCCTGCTCACTGGGGTACTCCCAAGACTTCACTTGCACCCACATTTACACACATACATGGCTTCAAAGCTTATAAAACTGCAATCTCTATTAAAAAAAAAAAACCTGCACAGAAATAGACTGCTTCATACAACCTTAGTGTTATTGAATCGGAACTATTCTCGAGCTCTTAAAAGATTTTTTAAATAGAAAGGAGCAGGTGGCTAACCTCCCCCACCCTTCCCTCCTCCCCACCCAGCTTTGCTATTTTGTTATTTGTAGAAAACCTGCTCAGTTTTGGGATACACAGCTCTACAGTCAATTGCTTATTAAACAGAGTCTCCTGAGGACTTTATCATAGGTCTCCCACGAAAAATATACTGAAGGGAAATATGTGAAAGCACATTAGTGTGTGCAATGGAGATCTAATACCGGTAACGAAAAGGGTCTTTTCTATTTTGCTAGCTCTTTGGTTTGGGGGAAAAGGGTGGTTTAAGATTCATGCCTTTAGGCACATCAGAAGCCATTAAGAATTACATTTCAGGAAATTGTAATGTATAAGAATTCAATTTAGACTGCTTGATTTTCTTTTAGCAGGAGAAGAAAAATGTTTGACTTGAACTATTTGAAAATCTTCACAATTAGGAAATATGCAGTTGTGATTTTGCTGTAACTCGAAGTTATGCACAACTGATGAGAAAAATTATTTTTATGCTAAAATAATAGATTTTTCCCTAGATAGAAATCTACGATTGCTTTAATTTTAAAAGTAACATATTTTGTACATACTTTTATCTTTACTTATAAAGTAAGTGAAAACCAAGCATTATATGTTTTAAGGTTTTCACTATTTTCTTTAAAAAAAAAAGTGTTTTTCCAAATTGTTATAAAAACTGGAAACCATACAACCATTGCATTTTTCATTCTAAAAAAATAAGGGAGAAAATCTGGCAAGGATTTTTATTGTACTGGTTTAACACTTACTGCTACTCTGTATTCTTTGTCATAAAAATTTGGTTGTAAAAGAAACCAGACTTGCATAGAATTGAATATCACCTCCCCTTTCTTTATAGTTCCCCATCTAAATGGAAAATCCACACGGGGCACAGATTAATGAATATGCATGAGTCTTCATGCATTGATATACATATGATTTCTCATCTACAAAGAGTGGTTTGGAAGACTTGTTATCTGACCAGAAAAGCCTGTAGTAAGTCGAGATAAAGGAGACTGATTCCAATCCCTTCAGCCTTTGCAATTGCTTTATATTCTAATCACTGTGCTAAGCATCCGTCCCCGGCAGGCAGCTTGTTCAATCTAGCAGATCACGAATGCAGCCTGATGGTGGCTGCGCTGGCCCTTCCTCTCACACACATGAGGAGCTAGTGTTCCATTCCTCTGATTACACAGGCAGCGGGAAAGCACTCTCGGAGCCCTAATTGCCAGCGTTATGAAACATCTTCACCTGTTAGCCAAAGCTAAGTTGAATCACAGCAGAAATTATTAACAGTGGCTGTTTTCAAGCCAGCTTAATATGAGCTGGTGCTGCTGTTCCCTTAACACAGATGAATAGCTGCGCAGGACCAGAGTCTAAGTGGAGATGACACCCCAATGAATATTTGCTCGCAGCCCTGCTGCGGGGAGCTGGCTCGCACAACAGACAATTGTTAAAAAGCAAGGGGGTGTGTGGAGCCTTGGACAGGACCCTCTCCTCTGCCACTATTCTCCGTGCATATGAGCACTTCCTGACTAATGGCCGCTTTTGACAGCTAAATCATTTTTTCAATTAGTTTCCGTAAATGTTGGCAAACACACACTGTTTTGGGGGAGAGTGTGCACAATGGTATGAGAAACACTCTCCTGCTTCCGATGTGGCCAGAAACAGTCTTTTTTCAGAGAGCAGAACAGGCATTAAAATTTAATGGTCTGCTTTCATTTTCTCTGCAGTGTGCTTCAAGATGATTATAAATTACAGCATTCTGCTTACTTTTGACGGAGTAAGTCATGTATCAGCATTTGATTTAGAAGCAATGTGTGCTTGACATATGAAACGCATCTTGCGGATGTGATTTATCACAGAGCTTTTTTTTTCCTTGTTGTTTCAGAAGAAAATAGGTGTGCAGGAGGGTTGCCAACGTGACAGTGCCAGCCACCCCCTCGTGGGGATACAGCTGTGGCTTCAAAGGGTTGACTCCGGAGAGTCTGAACAATCTGAATATATCATTAGTTTTCAAACTGAAAAATCTTTTGTTTGTTCTCCAAAGCTCAACACTGATCCCAAAGATCCCACTCCTTTTATTTTCAAAAAATCTTTTCTGGGAAAAGGGGAGCGAGGCATTATTAGACACATTTCCCCAAGTTAGATGGAGGGGGCACAGGGTAGGACATTCTCCTGTACTCGCGGGGCAACTGGGGAGCTGCTGCGTTGAAGGGTCCTGACGCAATAACATTGGCCCGAGATGGAGGTTGAGAGCAGATGGGGAACTTTTCATCTGGATGGGTATGGGACTAGAGAGATGGCACAGAAATGGGGTGCCCAGTTCTTCTGTCAGCTGCTGCATTTCTTTGCTGCTGTGGTTATATCTCTTGGTGAACTAAATGTGCAGCAGCATAGCCAGTCCATTCATTTGGCATCTCTTTACCAACAGCTCTGATGGCTGCAGCCAAACAATTGTGTGTGAACCACACCCATCACTAAATGCTTTAGCCAGACAATTAGCTGTGCCAGGATCTGTTTACCAAGCCTGACTGATAACTGTAGCCGAATTGAAATCCCATGTACTATTCAAACTCCTATGGCACGGTACAGGTGTAATTTGGTCATCCTCACCTTTTCTTTGTTATTTCATCCTGATGAAGCCAAACTTGCACTCACGTCACCTCCCCTCTGCACCTGGGATGGCACCTCCAGCTGGATAGTTTCTCATAGGCTCGTCTGCATGGAGAGCTTCTTCTAGCGCTTGCGGCATTGTGCTCTAATGACCTGTGCTGTTTCTTCCTTTCCCTATGTTATTTTCTAAGGCTGAATTCTGAAACTTCTTTGTCTACTCAGTCTTTAGGATAAATTCTGCCTCAAAGTAAGTCTTTAGTAACATTTTTCCAGTGAATTAATGCTGAATAAATGAACATTCCAATGAATGGAAGAAGTGAGACTATACAGTAGGGTTGGTATTGTCCCTACACTATTTGTTTCAACGTTTTCTGTGCAAAAAAAGAATCCCAGGTTTTAGTTGGGTACATGGCTTCTGGAAATAAAGACTTCATTTCCCAGACTGCCTTGCAGCTAGGTCTGTTCATTTTCGGAGCCTGCTCAATGTAGCAGAGAGAGAAGGGAGAAGATGGCAATGAGAATGTGGCATTTTAGGTCTATCCTCAGTGACCCACTTCTTCTAGTCAGGCCCCACCTTATAAGTGCGTGTGCAGCTATGAATTCACCAGGGGGTCAACGCACTGATGGCTCAGTGTCCTGTGACCAGTCACCTTCCGACCCCCCCTTCTGAAAGCAGGAAATATTTGGGGGACATTTTAGATCTAAACCCTAAAAGTGCCTTTAAAAAATCCCAGGACAGCAATAGCAGAGGTGCAGCCAGTGAGCGTTTCTGGGCCAGGCTCAAGGGCTAGAGCTGACCTTGCCTCCAAGGCCTGTTGTTGCTGGCTTCTAGTGAAACTCCATACACTCCCTTTGTACCCATCTCTCCTCTCCACTGACTCAGCTTTGACTGCAGCAGCCTTCTTTATTTTTCCTCAATATACTGACTTCTTTCCTGCCTGTGGAAACTTGTGCTTGACTTTCAAAGCTAAGAATGTTCTGTGATAGATAATTGCAATATCCGTGCTCTCTGTGCTGGCCTCTTCCCAGATTTTGTGAAATAGCAAATGAGGGTGACCTCTTCAGAAAAGATCTTTTCATCCCCAGTATGATAGACATTTTTATTTCCTCTGCAGCACACCTGTGCCAACTGCTTATTATATTGCTTCTTTTTTCATTTCCTTCTATAAATTCACCAGTCACCTGACTAGAGTGTCAGCTTCCTAAGGGCAGGTGCACTTTGTATATTTTTCACTGAAAAGTACATGCAGCACATTGCTTACTAAGCACATGGTAGGAACTCACTGAATATTGGTGTATGGTTCATGGAGGCAGATTTAATTGTTTGAGTTTTTTATCTGGACCATTTCAGTTCAAGGGTAGCTTTCTTGATATTTAGAAAATACTATGTCAGATTTTACCAAATGCTATACTTGCTTGACTTTCTATATTTGACTATGTCAAAGTGGCCATGCATAGAGTTTATTTGTGTAAATATCTTCCAGATTTGTCTGATGTGTGAAAAAGGAGGGAATTTCCTCTGTGCTTGACATCAGTTTATATTTCATTTCACACACACACACACACACACACACACACACACACACACGCATGTGGAAGCCCTGACAAGGAAAATAACTCTGTTCTGCAGCTTATAATCTTCATCAATAGGACTACATTACTCATTCATTACATTCCTTATCTCCATTAACATTACCTTTCTATACTAGGACAATCTTTCCCAGGCAAATAACTTGATTGTCCATTGTAGGAATTCCCTGAAATACTCACTAACCTTTCAGTAGAATCAACAGAAAGCTTTTTTCCTAAGACTTTGAATCTGCACTTCTGTCCTACTGAACCTCAAACAATATATGGTGAATCTTATCCAATTATAACCCAACTCAGGTTGGAAGTTCTGCTTCACAACAAATCCAATTCTCAATAAATTCCTACTTTTCCTTTCCCTGCTACTTTCTAACGTGCTGCCAGAGGTAAGGTGCTGCTCTCCATTGCAGTAGTGGAGCTGTGACCATCGATCATGTTCTGTCAGCTTGACTGGATTAAGAGAAGCCAGCAGATTAGTAAAGTCTAGTTTGGAGTGTGTCTGAGGGGCTGTTCCTAGAGATTACTGGCACTGGCTAGGTGAGCATGTAAGTCCATTGGGTGGTGCCAACCAATAGGCTGACAGCTTGGAAGACAGAAAGGGAAATAAGAGGATATTGGTGTGTTTTCCAGGACTTCCTGACTGCTTGAGTGGGTACATCTTATACAGCCGTCACCTTTGGATATCAGCCGCCAGTTTCTTTAACCTTGTGACAGTCTGGTCAGAAATTCTCCAGTGAGCTCCCTGGCCTTCCTCCCTGGACAGCTGCTGCATCCTTGATCCTTTTGGTTTTGTAGCTTCTATGCTTTTGGGCTAAGCAGGTAGGAAATTCTCTAGCTCTCTAGCATGGATGGTCATTGCAGAGTCTCCCACCTCTGATACCGTTAGCTACCTAGTAACGCCCTTGTGTAATTACACGTTTCCTACTGATGTGGCTCCTCTAGAGAACCCTGACTAACACAGGTGTGAACACAGCTCCATCTTCTCAACAGGAGCTATTACTGGTGTTGGAACAAACCTAAGGCAGATTTTTTTCAGAACAAAAAAATGTGTGAGCTTATAAATATAATTATTCAGAATGTTCATGCACAATCTAGTAGGAGAATAAAAGATTCCTATCTTGAAGAAGAGTGCTTTTTTTTATAGGGTTATTTTGTCGAAGCTTTACATAAATGATGGCCCATTACCATCCCTTTGTAAGTCAGAGGTTACAAAACGTATTTCAGTGCAGGTACCATCTGGCATGGCAGGCAGTAAACACACGTGGCTATCAGGCACGTGCATGGGGCTAGTCCAGACTGAGGTGAGGTAAAGCATACCTCGGATTCTGTGACTCAGCACACAAGAAGAATGTAAACTGTTTAATAACTTTTAATAAAATACCTGGGTATTTATTATATGTTGAAATATAAATTCCTATTAGGCTATAATAGTCCAGATATAACATTTAGACTTTAGATATAATATATATGAATTAAGTATTGTATATTATCATGACTAATTTTCCTGTTTATTTTCATTTTGCAAATATGACTGATAAAATTATTAAGTGATATGTATATGGCTTGCATTATGTTTTTATTAGATGATATTATTTTCTCTAGTTAAAAAATACAGAACAAACAATAAAAAACAACCTCCCAGACTTTAGCAAACTGCCTTGTCCAAACAGAGGGCATAGTATGTATGTTTTTATTTTTTTAATGTCTTCTCTATTTACTAGTATATTTGCATTATATGATAAATACATTCATTGTGGCAAATGGTACATATACATATAGCATCAAGATCCTCCCTAACATAGTCATAAAATATTTTTAATATGTAAAATAGCTGGTAAATGGACCTTCTTGGTATACTGAAAATTATTTAAAAGAATTACTCTTAAAATTTGAGAAACATTTACAAGTTATTTTGCTAACGAGTTAGCTTTAGAAGAAATTCTTCCATAGTGGACTTTACAGGGGAGCACTTATTGAGCAGAACAAGCACAAAAGTGCAAGCATTAATCTAAATTTATGGTGAATGGCTTGGTAGACCTATGACTGAAGAGCATAATTTAATTGCACTAAGAGGCAGACATCACCCGTAATTTTTCTCTACAACCGGCTTGTTTGTCTGGAGAGCGCTGACTGGCTAATGTCCTCAGGGTGGCCCGTGTAGAAAACATGCAGATCTGCTTGAAATACTCTGAAGCTGCTCTCTTGAGTGTGGGGAGGACTCTCCATGTTTTCGTTAAAGAGCTCTGGTGAGAGCAAACACATGAGGCAGCTTCAGGCCTCTTGACTGAAGCTAAAAGGAGGAACAAGACCAGGATGTGGCAAAGTTTCCTGAACCAAGATGCGAGGGCAGTGTGAATTTTGGTAGCACAAAAAGTGGATGAAGTGCCTCAATGTCCTGGCAGAGGACAAGTGGATTCCTGATTACTGAGGACAAAAATATTCCACTTCAGGCCATTCACTTCTCTACAAAATAAGATGAGTGTCAGTCCAGGTGGTGTCCGGTGACAGGACTCAAATATTTGTTTCCCCAGCAGGGGCAGAGTCGCCTGGGTCAGATTTTCTGGTCCTGACATTGTTCACAGGTCTGACAAGCTTGATGCAGGATTCTGACGTCTAGATTCTGATGTGCTGGTGGTGTGAGAGAACAAACTACAGTTCAAAATTGTGCGTTCGCTTACAGTCTTCTCCCGTGTATAATTTTCTCCATACTGTAAGCAGACAAATAGAGTAAAAAAACTGTGAACAGCATGAGTTTGATCCCTCAGTCCAGCTTTTGGAGAGCACAGAACTCTTTCCTTGATGATTCTTCCATGCCATCTTGTTAGCTTAAGGCCAGAGGTAAAGCATTCTTTAGCAGTTCACAAGAAAATCATTTTCCTGATTATTTTCAAGGAGGAAAAAGCATGGAGACTCATTCAGAAAATGTTATTCTCTTCAGTTTTCTCAGTGACTTAAAATATTTAACATAGAAAGCTGGGAGAAAATGAAATACAAATAAAAGCTGAAACAAAGATTACTTAAGCACCAGGATGGGTGTCTCTGGAGTTGGCTCTTGTCATGAAGGAGCAATAGCTGCTACTTCCTAATCCTGATAGTTTTGCTGAAAAGATCTCTTTAGTTATTATAGACCGGATCTTTTGATATGCATTTCTCTCTCGAGGGATAAGTTTCTGGGGCATGTGAAGTGTGCGCGGAGAAGAGCAGGTACTTGAATTTATTTCAAAGGAGAGAAGACTAAGCCTAAGGTATACTGAACCCCCAAGCAGATATTTTTACTCAAACAAAAATTAAAAGCTGTCACCGTATCTGACAGTGGAATTTAGAAATTCTTATTCTTGACTTCCTACTTCATCCGTAATCTAGGTTACTATTTTGATGCTTTCTTTGCAAGGTAAAAAATGTATTTTATTTCTGCTACATAGTTGTTTTGTCTTTCTGTCCCATTGCTAGTTGAATATCTTGACTTGTTTGTGATTTCAAAGGAGAGAGACTTCTGCTGTTGGTACAGGAAAAGTGCCATTGAAGCTCTGAGCATAAATCCTATCTATCATTAATTTTTACATCAATGAGCTCACTCTAGACTTCATCTGTAAGGGATAATTTGATGGCAAGTGATAGAACACTAGACCAAATGAGTGTAATTATAAAAGAAATTTATTGGTCCAAGTATTTGCAAAACTGCCTGTATCTCAGTAGATGGAGTTTGGTAAACAGCTCAAAAGGAGCCACAAAGACCTTCCATTGTCACTCTAGAACACAAAATTGAGGCTTAGTTTGAGGACCGTATCCTCACACTGTTATTCCCAAGGAAAAAGAAAACCTTCTTAGGATGATTCTCGGGGAAGTTAGTCTTTGTCTCAGGGTTATGGGGTGAGTCGTGTTCCTCTATCTTCACACATGGAAGTCCTGTCCTCCACGTGTAGGTGAGGGTAGGATCTGCGATGGACTAATTCAGTTGAAAGGAGGTTATTAGAGAGAACTGTACTCCACTATGACTAGTGTCTTCATGAGGAAGAACTTTTAGAACAGAGAAACACAGCAGGGAGACTTTGTGCAGGTACAGGAAGAAGGCGCTCATCTACGGTACAAGGAATGAGGCTCTAAAACCAAAACTAGATCTAGAGCAAATAAAAATGATCACCTAATCCTGTTAACATACCTTGAGAGCCTCCTGACTGAAAATAAGTTAAATAAGTTGGTGTTAGTGAAGTTACCCCTTCTGTGGGGCTCTAGGTTAACCTAGAAAAGGAACACACTCAGCTTCCCTAGTGAAACCCCAAGGGCCCCTGTGACTGGGTTTGTTTGTGTCATGGACTACCCTGCAGCTGGCGAGATGCTTGGGGCCGGTCCCTGGATCTAGGGAAGTGGGTGTTCATCCGCTCCTCAACCATGGAGCTGAGGCTGGGGGCTGCTTACAGTAGGTCTGTGGGAGTAGATGTATCCTACAAGTAGGAGAGCATGGGGACTGCAATGTCCAGTGTGGTGTTCTGTTTAAAGTTTGTGCAGACATAATGATATGAAGGAGAATTCTCCCTTGGTCAGTGGAGGTCTCCCTGTGGCCTGTGTGTTAACTTCCATGAGTGAAATTTTGTCCTTAAAACTGGAACGGTACAACTCACCTTTCATATATAGGTCTTCTTTTAACCATATTTTACTTCAGTCCCAGTGTTTAGGGGCTTTTTTGCATTTCCTAAGGGTCTAGATGAGAAACAGCGATAAAATAGGACACAGCAGTCATTGCATTTATTTTGTTGGCAAGATCATATTGTAAGGATTTTGCTAAATGCTTGTCTGAGGGAATGGAGACCATGTATTGCCCACTGTGCAGCAAACACTTAACAAAGGTCCCTGTTGAGGGCAGCTGGCCCTGCTCCCTTTCTGTCCCACTGTGCTCTCTTTGCAGCACAGTTGGTGCCAGCCCTCGCCCTCACTGCTCCTGTCTAGAGGCCCTTCCCCAGGTACCCACATGGCAACTCCCACCTTCCTTCGGGAGTCACTGTGGGCACTTGTCACTGTGGGCAACTACAGTGACACGCACGTCATAGCAATCAAATCACCACATCGAGGCATCTTTCCTGACAGAACCTTCCTCATTCTGAGAATTCTTTAACCTTTTGAACTAATTGGATTTTGCGAACGCTTCACAAAGGTGCAATACACGTTCCATTTTCTTTTGTACGGACTGACTTTACCTGCACAACCCATGTGAGCTGACCCCACCTTTCCTCTGTCTCTCGCCATATGCACCCTCACACCTTTCCCCCTCGCACCCCTACTGACTTCTTTGTTTTTCAAATGCCTCATGTACCTTCCACTCTCTCAGAGTAGTCTGAAAGTTTGAAGTGAGGTTGAACATTTAAATTTGCATTTATGTGTGGAGTCCAAATCCTTGTACTACCCTATATAATGCTCCTCTGCTTCTAAGATATGACAGGGGGATATGAAGAATTAACCTCGTGAAACTCATTTGGAATTGATGAGATATCAGCAGAAGCAGCAAAAACCATGAATTTTGTGACATTATTTTGAAATTCAGCCAAACTCTGCAATACACGTCCTGTTAGAGTTAGTCGGATATTTGATTAACCCTGAGGATGTGTCGTGTGGCTGCCCTAACCAAACTTTTTAAAAGAACTGAACAGTCTTGGCTCCACCTGTGAGGACCTCATCATAAGTAGCAAGGCGAAGCCAGAATCAGAACTGCTAGTGTCTACAAAGTCATGTTTCACACATTTTGGATTTTGAGGGATTCACTTTCTCAGTAGCCAAAACTGCAGGGCACTTCTCATACTGTCAGGGAGCCAGGTCTTCAGCAAGGAGAATCTTCAGCAAGGACAGTTCTGGCTTGCAGGCCTCTTCCTGCTTGGTGCTCACGGCGGGAACGCGTACTGTCTCCCAGAAGCCTTTCACAGCCTTCCAGTCTCCACGGAGACAGAGGCACTGTGCTTATTTACAACTCTGATCCCCAGTGCCTAGCACAACCCGTGGATTGTAAGCGCATCATAACTATTCCTTAGATTAATGGATGAATCTTATATTCAGCTAAATTTATATTAGTGCAATTAATAATAGATGGACAATTTACATACAACTTCACAAGGTGTATGTACATGTAAGTCATCTTTAAGGGCTGAAGTCAAGTATCTTGACAGATGTCAGGGAAGATCTGCAAACATTTCCCCTTGGGTAACAATACTATAACAATGTGAGTGGTGTCGGATACAACAAGACTGAAAACAACATGTGTCCCTCTCTGGAGCTTTGGTCAAAGTGTCCCTACTCACCACAGGTAGTATCTGTACTGCCGTGCAGGTATAATTACTATTATATCTGACTTTTATGCTGAGGTTAAGAATCTTGATTACATTCACGTCGATGGTTGGGTTGTGGTAACCTCTGCTGTTCCTAGTTTGTAACCAGTGGTTATTGTTGCTATGTCCACAGGCCAGCATGCTGATTGGCCTCTCAGTGTGCGTGCTGGGAACCATCGGATCCTGTAGAGCTGGCCTGACATGTCAGAGAGGTCAGTACGGTCAGAGCAGAGGGTGCTTTGGTCTGTGGTTGGAAGGGAGAAGAGGAAGAATCAGGACAGCCTGGAAGGGGTTTGTGGAAACAGCTCCTGTCACCAAGGACATCTGTTCTCTGGGAATACCTGCCTAAAACAGCAGATGAGAAACTCCAGCTTGGCCTGGGGTGGAAAGGCTGCTGAGAGAGCTGACCGCTGGTCTGTGAGACAGCAGGCTGGCTTTCTAAATTAATGAGCCAATTTCCTGATATTTCCTCCTTAACTTTCTTTTTATGTTTTAAGTTTTATTTGTCTTATTTTCAATTTGATGACATTTCATTTCTATCTATTGGTGGTGGTGCTTGGATCAAATGACCAAAGAGGTTTCTATAAAGAAAACCTGTACCTTAGCTTAGGTACCCGAAACTTGTATTTTATAAGGTTAAATTTTTATCAGAGTCATTAGACAAACTGCTGCCCATCTCCCTGTGATAGTTAGTTGACCATGTACGTGAGGAAGAAAGGCCCAACTCCATTGGGTCAGCATGGCTCTGAGTGTGGCAGAGGGGCTTACGGAAGGCGGATGACCCACCTCACAGCAGCCCGACACTGAATGGTATGAGAGGAAACAAAGAAGGAAGGCTCACTTCTGTTTCTTTGCAGGAGCTCCAGCCTTTGTCTTTAGCCTGAAAGTTGTCTCCTGGCTGCTAGTGCAGATGCTTCAGCCCCCAGTATGGATCCTTGAGCCCTCTTTGCAAACCCTCTGGCTTCCCAATATGGACTGAGCTCCAGGCTTTGACTAGAAACATTGCCTCTCCAGTGAGCACACCACCCTTTTGCTCTGTTCCACACCTGATTGTGCAGGCAGCCACTGTAAACCAGTCTTGTGAATTCTCATATATTTGTATATCTTGCATTCAATCTGCTTCTCTAGCAAGCACTGACTGATACACTCTCCCACTTCCTCCTCCCCAAATTAAAAATGACTCAAAAGCAAGATCAAAATAAAAGAGTAAAGATCACTCTTAAGGACAATGAGGTGAATTAATTGGAGCCACAGAGACGAGGAGGTGTCCAGAAAACACACTGAGATAGGTTAAGGCAACCAGGCTTGGGTGATTCCCTTAGCAAGTTTAGGCTTAGGAGTTCTTGTGTTCATTTGTTTGTTCATTCATCCATTCCATGCATCAAATGTGTGATGGGGAAAGAGAAACAAATACTCGCTAAGTAGAGATACGGAATGTAAATCCCGTTAGTTGTAGGGATAAAAGAGAGAAAAATAAAGCAGTAGTTTTGGAGGATCATAGGGTAATGGAAGGAGTTTTGTTGGGGGGGGGTTGTAGGTAGCCTGAGGGCAATAAATGTGTAATGAAATAATGCCCAGAAGATGTGCTTGGATTCAGCACTCAGGTGAGGAAGTTAGACTTGGCCAACGACAGAATGCTTCTTTCATGACACAGAGAAAGGAGGCGCTTATCTGTTTATCACCTTGAAGAGCTTCTTCTTCAGCAAAACCAAGTTATCTTGCTTATTAAATTACCTAAACACTAGTTAGTTTCAAATATATTCACAGATCATATATAGATATTTATCAGATAATGGCTAGTTATAAATCTTTTACTCTTTAAATAGGTTTGCTTTGTCTTAAGATTTTGTGGTACAGTCTATCCTCAATGACTACCTACTATCTACTATAGTATATAGTGTGTGTATATATATATATGGCATGTGGAGAGAGTCTCATACCCTCAGGAGAGAGTCTCACCTAGTGGTGGTGGTATATTATGTATACATTTTGTTTTAAAGCCATGAAAGGAGTCCTTAAAACAATGATGCATGTGTTGAGCATATTTTAAAAGTTTATTAAAGTACTTTACAATTACATGTATAATACACATTTATTGTAGAATATATTAAAAGAACCAATCAAGATGAGCACCCTTTATGTATAATATAGCATAACCCAAGCAGTGGGGACTGGGTGTAGAGCTGAACTTTGCTTTATGGGTGTATGTGTGACTCACTCTGGACATGTTTTACTACACCTCTTGGCTATCTGTTTCCTCATTTTAAAAATAAAGAGATCAGTCTCCAAGGCTGCTGCTAGCCTTGATAGCCTCTGTGTCTTTAAAGCCAAGTACAAATTAATATAGTCCGGAGAGCGTAAGTAATTTCTAATTGCTGAGGTGTGACAATTTAAAATAAAGCCAAATGGGCTCTGTAATTAGGTCTGACACACATCTCCCTCTAGACAAAGGTCAATCATTTCAATTTCCTGTTCTACACACTCCATCCCTAAAATGGGGATAACATTCCCAATACCTGCTTTTTCTTCATGAATCGCTTGTTCAGATTAATAAGGACTTCCTTTCTCTGAAGGAAATGGCTCACATGTTCAAAATATATTAATTCTTTTAGGTCATTATGGCACCACTTGCTTAATTACATTCCATAGTAACAGCCATGCACCCCATTTTCCTTGGTAAGCACATGATTTCAGACTGGAAACAAGAAGGTTATTTAGAAGAAAGAATCAATTATCACAGAGTTCTGTGAAGATTTGCTCTCCATTTTCTTACAAATGATTTTCTCCTTAAAATGTGATATCATTGTTCCAAAAGGCACTCTATTTCCTTTGTACATACATATTGGCCCACCAGATGGGAGAAAGGTCTCTGCTGGGGTATGGGGTTTTATAAATGTTAACTTCTCGGATGGATTCATTCAGATCCGAGGATCTAGGTGCTGTCCTCCATGGTAAGGTCTTTGCATTCAGATTTATAGAACACTGCTCAGAAATGCCTCTTAGCAACCTACCTTTCACCAGCAAGAAGTTAGACACTGGGTTCCCTAACTGAGGTATGGCAGTGGGAGCTATATTTGCTGAATGAATTCAAGTCAAACAACATCAATTTTGTGTGAACTACTTACAAAACTCTGTGTCTAGGGATGCAAAGCTTCCCATAAAAGCTCTGAAATGTGGTAAGCTGGAAATCTGAAGTATCCCCCACCTCTGGTGAGTGGCTTGATAATGGTGCACAGAGCTGTGGGAATTCAGACCATAGGTGGAAACAGTGAAGAAACAGCAGCCATTTTGTGGGTCTTCACTCAGCCAAAAGGGAACAACCCTGTCAGAGCATAAAGAGGGCCTCTTGCATTTTACTTCTGCTGGTAGAAAGAAGGACAGCTTAAGTACTCAAGGCGGTGCGCCTGTATCTATATTCCCGGATAGTGTCGAGGAGCTAGACTGAGGAACTGCACAGGTGATGTCGTGGTCCTTCAACATTTCCATCTCCCAGGGCTTAACTTCTCTGAGTCATTCCTAGTTCGGACCTGCAAGATCTAGAAGAAGAATGCAATCGCTTTCAGATGAGACGCCAGTGTCTTCTGAGAAAAGAGCATTTCTTTTTCTTTGTTCTCTCTTGTGCAGATAACCTAGCCTCTTGAGAAACTACTACTGTTAGGTTTTGGTTCCCAGAGTCTCAACCGGACACACGAATAGAAAGTTTGGCCTCTTAATATACTTCTAGATGGTCTATTCTATCCATTTGCTGATTTGTTTTTGCTTGAATATTCTTTCCTTCGTTGAATAGTTCCTTGTATGTCAACATATATGGAGGATAATGGCTCTTTATCTTGGTTTATTTGAGTTTCTTGACTATTCTTGTTCTAGGTCAATTTAGACTCAGTTTCCTGAATTCCTTATATGTCTTCATATGTGCACTAGCAAAGCTTGCCAGACTATGATTGCAGTTATAGTGAATTGTCAATAAACTATGAGAGAACAGATTTTTAAAAATATTTAGTTTTATAGTGAATGAACAAAGCATATCTTTCTATTTGTATAGATTTTTCTTTAATTTCCCTCATTAAAATTAGAAAAATTTCTCCAAAAGGGATCTATTTTTGTTAGGTTTATTTTAGCCACTTTATATACTTTAATATAGTATTTTAAATGTTGCCTACTAAATTATAATTTTTAATATTTATTTCTGGCAAGTAGAAATATAATGTCTTTATTGTGAAGTGGGAAGAAATTGTTCAAAAGGCCAAAGGCACTAGGGTGGGTGAAAGTGGAAAGGACAGCAGGGAAAGGGAAATGCAGGGAGCTGTGCTCACAGTGTCCCCCAGTTCACTGGAAAGGAAGGCTTGAGCTGACGACAGCTGTGGAACTCTTCATGTCCGTGTCTTGTGGCCCCAGCAACTACTTCATAGACAACAATGTGTAATGTACTAACTACTGTTAGTCTCTGATCATCTTGTTATGAAACTGTATTTTACCTTTTTCCATAAAATAAAATTTTAAAAAACAAACATAATTTTTCCTAACAGATTTCCAAATCTAAGAATTCTATTTACTTTCTCATCATTCTAATAATTGTCTTGTAGATCATAATCAGCTTTTTTGCAGCTATCACATAACCTGTGCATAATGAGAATTTTATTTCTTCCACGTCAGTCTTTGTGCCTTGTATTTACTCCTTATTTCTTCGCTCTGCTAATGAGGGCTTATACTGAATAGAAATGGTGATCTGGGATATTGTTTTCATTCAAAGGAAGGGTGGTGATTTTAGCATTGTATTACTAAGTAGTATGTTTTAAGACTTACTCCTCAAATTAAAATGTTTTTCATTATTCCTGGATTGTTGAGAGCTTTAGTTTAAAAAATCATAATCACAAGGTAAGTTGACACAGGATGAGGGTCTCAAACTTGTGTAATGATAATGAATCTAAAGGAATAGGTGACTCATTTGATCTGGGATTAAAGACAGAGATAAACTTAGTATATTTTTAAACTTAGTTGTTGGATAGATTTTCCCCAAGAGGAGCATACAAAAGAAAAAGCAGATGCAGCAGAATCCTGTTTCATTAAATGTTTAACATGTTGAGTTTGTGGTTGTAGGCATTCCACTTGGGTAAAAATGATCAATAGTTGAGGAAATTGTACAGAACAATATAAAAATCTACCCTGTAGCCTATATCACTCTGTCCTTTTACTTCTCTTTGATATTTATCCCCACTCTTTACCCACATCTTCTCTTGCACAAATCAGAGCAAGCGATCTTAAATGCATCCTGTCTTCATGCAGTCTGAGGGCACCCAGGAAAACACTGCATGTAGAAATCAGAAGATATGCCATGTTCCCCATTATGCCGAGATGCAGATGAGGTATACCAAGTGATTTTCTATTTCGCTTCCAGATTTTAGGTTCTCTTAAAACTCAGTACACACTAGATCTATATGTTGCCCCTCCTACATCATTGGACAAATAAATAAAATTGATAAATTGATAAAATCCCCCAATCACTTAAATCCTGTCATAGGGGCAATTCTCAGGGGGTTTCTTCTTTTAGATGTCTCTGTATTCCCTTTTGTCCATACATCTTTCCCCTGAACACATCATTTCTCAAACTCCCAACCAGATTAAGAATTCATGGCATCTTTTTTTAACTTTTCAAAAAATTTTTATATTAAAGAGAATTATCTCGAATTTTGTTACTGTTTTCTATGACAGCCTCTGTTTCTAATCTCTGCATATCCTCACGTCTTCGTTCCATCCTAAGAAAACAGCACTCCCTAGTAGAAACGGAACCACCCTGTTCCAAAATCCAATGTGGATTTAATTCATCTAATCACCACCAAAATGTTTCTGGTTCTGCCAGGTGACTAGAGAGGGCTATTCTGAGCACCAGATCAGATCGTATTTGCTGATTGCATCAGGATGTGTTAGAAGTGTTTAGAGTCACAGTGCCAGAATTCTGGCCTTAGTTTTATTACACTCTGGCTTCATAAGGCTCAAGAAATCAGTCATCTCTTTGGATCTTCATGTCTTCATCATGACATTCATGAGAAGTTTCTCCTGACACTTACTTGCCTTCCAAGGTTTGTGAATTCTGTTCTAGAAAACAGCCAAGTGCATCTGCGTTGGGCATTACAGCAAGATCCCTCAACCTCTGAGGCTCATTCCAGGTTAGGCAGCTCATTTCAGCAAGCCAGGGTTATTGAGCACATTATTGAAATTAGCTCTTAGAGAGATTATCAGTTGTTTCATGTGGGATATGTGCTGATTTCTAAAATTCATCGGACTCTCAAAGGACCTAAATAGACAAAAGATCTCGGAAACAGAAAACTGAGTAACATGGTGCTTCCTGTTTTCAAAATGCCTTACAAAGTCACAGTAACAAAAACATTACGACACTGGTATAAAGATGTGAATATAGATCAATGGAATATAATGGACCTCTGAAAGAAACTTGCATTTTTAGTCAAGTGACCTTTAAAAGGATGCAAAGTGACCAAAGAGCTGTCTTCTACAGATATACAAATGGGCAAAAGTATATAATAAACAATATTCAACATCACTACTCATCAGGGAATATAAGTCAATTGAAATCAAGACCACAATAACATATTATATATATATATATATATATATATATATATATATATATGCACTATTTTGCATATGTATAAAATATTGTATAGAGAGAAAGAAACAGAGAGAGAAAGAGGGACAAAATAAGTGTAGATGAAGATGTGGAGAAATTGGAAATTTTATGCACAGCTGGTGAGGATGGAAAGTGGTGTAATCACTATGAAAAAAGTCTAGAAGTCCTTAAAAAACTAAAAATAGAATTAGAATATGATTGAGCAATCCCACCTCCTGGTATTTATCCAAGAACCCAAACCAGTGTCTTGCACACATATATTCAATCTTTTGTTAGACTAAACTGTACTCATTTACCAGATGAAAGTTACTTACGCATCTGTCGAATACACAGCAATGTTCCTAGAACTTTAAAATGTATCACTTTCTTTCATCAAGCATAAAACCTCTCACCTTATTTTCCTTTTATTTGTAAGTTGAAAATAAATTATATAGTATGAATAAAAGTACACACCATAGATGATGTTTGAATGTACCTTGTCACAGTGGACATATACCTACTACTCACTGATTGTGAAACACTCCCTTACAAGGTTGACATGGCTGCTGAAATCAAAATAGGAGCTGGCAGGTAAAGTTTTGTACGCTTGTCGCCACCTACCTTTCTATCCACGGCAGACACACATTGGATTTCCATCCCCTCCACTGAGCCCGGATACAGGATTTGCACTCTTCTTAACACCACCTTCCACGCAGCTGCACTGGTAGGTTGGCGCTGACCTGTAAGACGAGGGCGACTTTCCATTCTTGCTTAGATTAGAACATCTAGGTGCTGGTTACCAAAACAAGTACATGTCAGTGATGCACACAGCATAACTAGAACAGAACTTTGGATGAAAATCTTTTTACAAAGAGGTGCCCAATCTGAGTGCTCAAGAATCTGCCTCACCCAAATATTTATATATAACAGCGATACATACCCCATGGTGCTTATGTGTCACAAGACAAGTCTCTTGGACATTTTATTTGGGGCTCAACACTTTTTGTTTTTGTTGGTTTCTGATAGGAAAAAGAGTTCGTATTTTTGGTGTCTGACTGCCCTATTTCTGTGGTCTCTCTAGCCAGAACATTTTCTGAGTTTATTATTATTAGTTTATTATTACATTTTAAAACTCAGTGAACTGGGTATGTGTGTGCACACAAGTGTACGATTTTATCTGTGCTGAAGGAGTCAAGGTTAGGCCACCTTGGGGTATGCTGCTCTGGAACATTGATTTGTGTCAGTTAAAGGAACTTAAAAACTAACAGGTATCAGGAGATCACCTTGACCTTCTGTCTGTTTCTTAAAAGTGAAAAATAGAATTCTGTGTGAGGTGTGCTTCTTGTGCTGCATGATAAGAATCATTCTTATAATCAGGACGGTAAGTGGAGGTGAGAACAATCTATACAAACAAACTCGTTAAATGACTTTACCTCTGTAGTCACTTCACCCAAGTGCATGGCCCAAATTACCAACCATGTGTGTGTGTGTGTGTGTGTGTGTGTGTGTGTGTGTGTGTTTATCTACCCATTAGATTATCTATGTGTCTTTATGTCTTCATTTCCTTATGCAGGTTCCAGCGCCAGATAAAACTTACCCTACAACAATTGACATGTTTTTCTTCTGTTGATCTGTCCTTATCTCAAGCCTAAAAGCCCCAAGAAGGTAAATCTTGCCTCTGCTACTTCACGCATGTGCTTCCCTTTCTTGGTCTTGTAAACAAAGACTCGTTCCTCCGACGATGCAGTTTGACATCACTTCTTGTGCATTGCTGTCCAGCGCTCTGCCAGCAGCAGGGGTTCTGTAGGTTTTTCTTTATATCGACCATGCCTGTGCCAAACGGGATGCACAGAGTTTTGCTATAAAGGTGGTGTGACCATTAATTGCGATTGACAACTTGACTGGACTAGGAAGCACTGAGCAGATTACAGAGCACACTGCTGGATGTGTCTGTGAACTATTTCCAGCGATGGCTGGCATACAGGCCAGAAACTGATGGGGGGGACTCAGCCTGGTCACGGTGGCATCTTCCATGCAGCATACAGCTTAGAGGAACTGAAAAGGGAAGAAAGAGGAAGTTGCCCAGCATTTGGAAATCCCCCTCTTGCTTGTAGGGGGCATCTCTTGCTACTGCCACTGCCTGTGGACATCATTTGATCTTCCAAAATAGACTCACGGCAACAACTTCCCCAAGGGGCTTCCTGGCTTCCTTCTCAGGCTACTGCTTCATCCTTGATCCCTTGTGCTTTGCAGTTTTCAGCTTCTCGAGCATCTATGGGGTCCTCTAGATCTCCAGCACGAGGACAACCACTCTGCACAGCTCCTGGGTTGTGACTCTCAGGTGAAGAACCTCATAAGGAAATGACAACTGGTATATTTTAAGAGGTGAGGTGCTCAGTGTTAGGGATCCAGGTACACCAAATATTCCAAGGCTCTGAGCGTTGTATAGATGTCACAAGCTAGGAAGGCAGTAAGGAACAGTTTGGGCTTCAACACTGCTCATTCAGCTGGAACCAGTATGAATTAAAGATGGAAGGAGGCTGAAATTTTCACATGACCTTGAGGGTCAGTAAGGCAAAAATGCAGACAAGCCAACTCAATTTATTAGCCTTTTATACTGTGTACCCAGTGTGGTTCTAAAACATTTCAAGAAATTAAAAAAAAGTCTTTTCAAGTTCCAAGGTCAGAAAAAGGAGCATGTGCCTCTCTTAAAAGGACTACTCACTGATTGATGGACAGTTTGTGAAGACCACTCCTCTTCCCAACCCTGGTGAGGTTGTCTTCACTTTATTGTCCCAAGCCCAGCTTCCCCTTGGGTGGAGTTTATGATGAAATGCCCACCTGCTTAAGTAAAGCAGAAAAGAGGAATGTTTGAGAGTACCTGGAGATAGCACTGCAGTTGGCCCTCTGCGGTAGAGCAGGGACATCCTTCTTCTTAGACTGGTCTCCTAAGGTGTTTCCCATGGGGATTCCAGCCACCATGCTGGAGCAGACTTGAGGGATGCTCTTTTGCATGGTTAGAACTCTTACTCTGGCCCCTGCTCTAGGGCAGCTGCTAAAGGGTATCTCCTAAACCCTACCACATATTAAAAGCTGTGATTAAACCTCTCATCTTCTCCACTAGGTGGCCTGAATTGTGTTCCTGAAGTGGACACATCTCTCCCTTTTGACAAGGAAAGTGCAATGAATTTGTCATCAGTCCTGTTGATGGGGCGAGCTGGGGTGGATTGGACATGAGTCAGATGCTGCTGGGAATGGAGCATGCCCATCAGTGATGACCACCGCATGCCAACAAAACTTTCAAATGGGTTATTTTTGTGTTCTGAGTTTGAATATTCTCAACCAGAGTCCTTTGTGATCTTTTTAGCTTCAGAATAAATGCAGATGGATTTTTGGGGGCCATTTAAGAATTTAGTTTGCCATATAATGTAGATTTCAATAAGCTCAAAACTTGGATAAGCAGCCCTAATGATGGAAGCATTTTGCAATCTGAACACCCTCAGAAACTGAACTTTCCAGTGCTCTGAAATGTTCTTGTCCTCCTGTGTGTGATATCTATGTACAGGGTTTCACAAGCCATCTGTTCTCAAGATTTGCGTGCAGGGGTTCCGGGGAAGATGGCGACCAGGTGAGCAGCAAGGGAGCGAACCTCCTTAATAAACATCACCAGCTCGAGACAGACTTGGCGAGCGTGAATGCCGGGACCTCGGCTGGGAAGTTTAAACTGGGCGTATTTCTCTGAGATGCCGGGGGAGATGTGGTAGGGCGGACCAGGCTGCCAGGGCGAGACGTGGGAAAGCCCCAGACGCTGGGAGCCAGGGACGATCCACGCGGGGAAGAAGCTTGGCTCAGTCTAAGCGCAGTGGGAGCGCGGCCGCCTCGGTCCCTCCCGCCTCCCGAGCCGGTGCAGCCCCCCGGCGACTCCTGACAGAGATCGGCTTGCTAGCGGCAGAGACGCCCGGCAATCCCACGTTTCGCGCGTGTCGGGCGGGCTGCGCGGAGGGCCCCAAGCGCCGGGAGCGGAGAGAAAGATTTGCTGGGTCCTAGCGCCCCGAGAATACAGACAGCTCGATCCCTCCCGCCCCCCGACCCGGCGCAGCTCTCCGGCGACTCCCGACAGAGATCGGCTCTCTGGCGGCGGCAACGCCCAGCGGTCTCACGTTTCGTGAGCATCGGGCAGGCCGCGCAGAAAGCCCCAAAGGATAGACTGGCACCTTGGAACCTTCATGCCTGCAGGGACTCCAATAACTGGTGAGATATCGGCGCTCGCGACCAGATCACCGAGTGGGGGAGGAGATCCATCCCTATACCTGCAGGGAACCCTGGGAGGGTGGGGGAGCAGTCTTACACACCTCACCCAGGTCACTA